>CAVNYO010000148.1:0-54623 GCA_963692855.1 Mycena citricolor | reverse complement strand
TTTCATGTCCTCGCTCTAGGCTGGTGTGGGAATGACCACTATGCAGCTGCCATTCGATTTCCGCTTCATCTGGAAAGGCGCCCAGCTCACATTCCCCTTTGTACGGCGCGGTATCGGTTCCAGAGCAACATCCTCCTATCTCCTTCCACGGCTCATCGGCCATCGCGCGCCATGTCACTCATTCTGACGGCAGCACAATCAGTGCCGACTCGCATCTCATTAGCAGCTTGTACCACCACAATCTTCCCTACCCGCGAGGAAGTGCTTCCGGCCGCCGTGGCCTTCGCGCATGAGCTTGCTTCCAAACATCTCCGTGTCGATTGCCGTCGCGAAAGGGTTAATCCAGCATCCTGGGATTCGATCGAAGAGAACCATTTGCTTGATTCGCGTGCGATGCGCATCATGGGCGCGTCACATGATGGCGAGGATGGTGTGCGTGCGTTCATGGAGAAACGGGAGCCCAATTTACCAGCCAGTTGTCCAAAGACCTGGGAGACTGGTTTCCTTGGGTCCGTGGACTTTCGCGAATCTGACGTGCCACTGGTCCTAATTTGCATTTCTAGTGGAGTCATTAGGACCGACGTTCCCAAGACCAAATTGTGATGAACCGCTGTGTTCTATCAATGTTAATATACTTTCTACTGGGGCCCAGGACCATCGGGCTTCAGCGATGTTCTCCCTGCTCGTAAGACTTCATCGCAAATCAATAGATTGACAGCGATCACAGAGCTATCGGCGAATGAGACAATCAATTGAAAATGGTAGCGGAAAACTCACCACGAGTGAAGCATCTGTCGTTTCACGCGGTAGTTTCCCAGACACCTTCCACTGTAGGATCGAATGGCTCTCCGGTGATCAGATTGATTCCAACGATGTTACCCTCGGCCTGTTCATCCTGCAGGGCTACAACTGCGTTCTGGACATCGAAGTTGCCGTTCTGCGCCAAGGTTTTCGGGATAATCATCAGAGCGTCAGCAAATGCTTGCACACCCATCTTCACTCGACCTTTGGCGGACTTCTTCACTTTGTCCACGAGATGCGCGGAGCATGCCACTTCGAACGCTCCAGCTCCAGGGATCAATGCCTCGTCCTCGATAGCATTTTTGACGGCCCGCAGTCCATCGCGCAAAGCCTCCTGAATCTGAGTGATGGTGTGGCTGTTGGGTCCCTTGATGAGCAAGGTGACCGATTTGGGCGCCTTGACTTCCTCCACAAATGTGTACTTTTCTTCGCCCAGGGTGTGCTCATACACAAGCCCGGCCCAGCCCAGAACGGAAGGTTCAAGATCATCCACAGAATTTTGCGCGATGCCACCAGAGATCAGCTGCAACCTGATCCGACTGTGAGCGATTGTTTGAACAGCCCATAGCATAGATATTACCGTTCCATATTCCTTCGCTTGGCACGACGCAGAGCGAAGATGCCGTTCTTCGCGAGGATATCCAACGAAAGCGGGTCAATGCCCTTCTGATTTACGACCACGAAATTCTTGCGTTTCTCCTTGCTATCCATCGCCTGATCGCAAACGAGGTTCTTGAGCTCAACGATCTTCTTGACTTTCTGATCCACGACACGTCGCTCAGCCTCCACAAGCTTTTCACGCTGTTCTGCCGACGAGTAGAAGAAGCTGGAGTTGACTTCGCTGCAGATCGTTGTGAAAACAATCGGATGGACGAGGAATTCTATCACGCACGTTTTTTCATACTCGAGACTGACATTAAGGATGAGATGAACGCGTTTTCGACGCGTTTAGGCATGTCGGGATGCCGCGCACCGTGATCCATTACCAGTCCACGGACAAGCTGAGTCTCAGACGCGGTTCGATGCTGCATCTTCATGATCTCCACCATGTGCAGGTCGATTGGACTACGCCATTGATCGACTGCATCTGCAAGGGATGAGATAAAAGAGGCACGAGCTGTTGGTTGCAAACCTTTGGGCAGGGAGGAGGTTGAATGGTAAGAACAGCATCAACGACATCTGCAGCTAGCTTCTTTGCCATTGCAGCATTCAGTTTGGTGGCGAGGGATGTATTGGCGACATTGATAAGCGTAGCACGATCGAGCTTCATAGGCTGCTTGAAGGTGTCCAAGAACTGCACAACCCTCCCATAAGCACAAAAAAGATCAAAACAGAAATAAAAGGGCAGCCCACCGCCAAAGACTCTTTTTTCGCCAGATCGAACCCCTCCGACACCACAGCAGGATGCACGCCCTCCGAAGTGAATCGATCGGCTTGTTTGAGGAGTTCCCCGACCAAAAGCACCACGGACGTCGTTCCGTCTCCCACCTGGTCATCCTGCGCCACTGCCGTCTTCGCGATCATGGCCGCAGTTGGGTTCTGGATCTGCATCTCTGAGAGCAGCACTTTCCCATCCTTGGTCATTTTGATCTGTCCCGACCCGTCGACAAGCATTTTTATCGTTCCCTTCGGCCCTAAAGGTGACGTTGACGTCGTGAGATGGAGTTTAGAGGGTGATTGGACGCGGATGGCGCGCACCGAGGTTGCCTCTGACGACGTTCGCGAGTCCCATTGCACCATTTGTGTTCACCTATGAGCGCGTTACAATGCTGGATATGACAAATCGGAGCGTTATATACCTGGAGTGCTGCAGCCCGACGGATGCTCTCCGCCTTGGGGTTTACAAGTTCCAGGCTCGAGGACATTTTGGTGGATCAAGAGTACGCGTTCGACAAATTGAGCGTGGCTGTGTCGCACGCCGGTCACAACATCTCTGATTGTTGAGTCCGCCGATTTCAATGTCTCATACAATGAAGACAGTCACACCTATTACAGAGACAACAATATAGACAAGATTTCATGGGATATAAGTAAAGGACGGTGTGCGAGTGCAATACGAAGTACAAATGCGAGGGCGAGCAAGCAGATCGAGCATTGCACAAAGAGAGGGAAATTGGAAGAGAGTGGCAGAGCAGCGGCTTGGCTGCTCGTTAGATGATACAGTACGATAGACCGATAGATAGCAGATAGCTAGTGGTTAACATAGAAGAAAAAGAAACTGCGTCCATTCGCAGTGGTCGAGGAGCTCTCTCATTCTGTCTCGCCCGGGATACTGGACTCGACGACCTCGTCCAGTTTCTTCGTTCTTGGCTTTCTTTTTGCCGTGGACGATGTGCTCTTCACTTCTTTGGCGACAGTGACAGTCTTCTTAGACTGCATCCCCGACTTCTTGCTCTTCAGAGCACTGACAGCGACCACCTCCGTGAGTTGACTGCTGGTCTGAGTTTGTTCCTGCGAGTTGCCTCCAACAGCCATCACTGATGTTGTCGAGGAGAATGAGGCCTCGGTGACCAACGTAGATGACGGGCCGGCAACAAATCGACTGCTGGCCGGCTTGCGCTTGGCGGGGGAACTCGAAATAGACACTTCAGATCGTGCACGGGAGACGGATCGCGTCCTGAGAGCTGACTTGGTCTTGGCTGGCTTCGAGCGTCCCGATGCGCTCTTCAGCGGGGACTTCGCTCGCGAAGTCCGGCCTCGCGAGCTGCTGGGCTTGGGAGATGGCTGCTCCATGTCGACATCTTCATCATCAAAAAGGGCTGTCCCAATCTTTGCGCGCTTGGATTGCCTTGTGCGGACGCTACTATGACTTGCACCGTCGTCGTCGCTGTCCTCGTCTGAGTCTTCGTTATCGCGAGTGCGGAGACGTTTTCTCGGACGAGGATCATGGCACCGCAACCGCGTACAGGACACTAGTTTGTCCTCGTGTACGGTTGAGTCTGCACGGAAGCGCGCACGCTTGTTGTCCGTCTTCGCGTAGGTTAGTTTGCGTTTGCACAGAAGAACGGCACCACGCACGGTATGCATGCCCTCATAGCACCATCCATCAGGAGGACCCATATCGCCTTCCCCTTCGACAGTTTTCCCGCAACAGCCGAAGAGTGTTTCATATCCGCCACCAACCCTCTCCACCTCAGCGCTTTCGTCGTCGTGCCCGATCAAGCAACTCCGATCATTATTTTCGACCTCAAAATAGCCTTTGTGGCAACGGACACAGTGCAACGTTGGGGGCGGCTCGAGTGCCGAGAAAAACTGCGCAAGAGGACCAACGTGTTGAGGGGAAGCGTGGCTGATGCGCGCAAGCACGTATGCATGCAACGCCTTCGGAGGAATAGATTCAATTAAAGCGTGCAAGACGTCGGGATCCGCAAGGTCTGGGGCAGGAGAAGGGGTAGCGGGAGGGCCTCGCGACTGGTCATTACGCGGCGAAGATCCCGACAACACAGAGGGAGAAGGGGTCCGTAATTGGACGGTGGTGTCCTCTTGGGTTGTCTTCTTCGTCAGATCAACACTCGATTTATTGCGCGAGAATAAGCCGAAAACCATAGCTGCGCGTTGTGAGTATGGCAAGGATACAATTCCTATGTGGTCTGCTTGGAGGTAAGTCCTGGATTATCAGAACGATCAGGCGCAGTATATGTAGTACTGAAGTTGTAGAGGGAGAAAGAGTAAAATGATATATGCTGGATGAAGTGCGCCGGGTGTGGAGCTAGATGTTGCAGCCCAGCCCGAGCGAGAGACGAAATAAAGAGAACGTCAGTGGAGCGTGGTGCGCCAGAAAGAAAGCGGACACGCGTGTTACGTTCACACAATGTGACAATGTGACAAGTATGACGCGCAAACATTTGGTCGCCTTCAACAACCCTACTGTGTAGTACCCCCGAGTCGCATTGTCTCTCGAAGTGATGACTGAAGCTTGCCTCCTCCTCGTACAAATATGCGCCAACACTGGCGACGAAGACTGGATACTTCCTGTCCCATATCTCAATGGATGATCACGTCCAAGGCGCAAGTTCCGGAGCTCAACTTGTGTCCGTCCCACTGCGGCCGCTAACGTCTGAGACGACATGCCTCAAGCTTGTCTCTCCTGCGTTGTCAAATGGATGTAGCCTTGCTATCTTCAGTCGCAAGCATGGGGAAGCCAATCGACTCGCGAACAAATCTCCATGAATATACATACTGAACGTGCACTGACTGTTCTCCATTTCCACGTCTGGCATCTAGCGAAGGCCGCTTCTTAAGACACGTCTCCACACATCAAATGATTGTTACTGTGACTTCGCAGCCTATTGCCGCGGCCAAAGCAAGGACCCCTGGGAACATCTCGCGCCATCTAGGGATCGTCTTGTGAAATCCTGGTTTCGCGTTTTCAATGCACGATGACGAAATATTTGCACCGGTCCACGAGACTCATATAAATGGTGTCAATGCTCATAATCTAATCACACCATTCGACACGCACTACCATGGCGCCGGTTGCAACTGAACTCGCCCAATCCACCTCTGAGCGGATTCAGTCTCTCAAGGAACAAGCTAAAGCCGATGAAGATGTGTCCGTCTTCAATCCCTTCTACTCCCCTTCAATTGGAGACGATGGGGATGCGTCATATGAACATGCTCAGTACAAGGTGCGGCTCCTACATCCATAGTCCCCTTGTCTGTGCTGATGTTTCGCAGCCGTTCTTTCCCAAAGTGTCCTGGCCACCCTTGACGGAGGTCGAAGTTGTTGACCGCGCTCAATTCGCCGATCCCTCTAAGAAGAATCTGCTCGGCGCGGCAAGCAAAGTCATCACTCTCAACCCCACTATCGGGACGGAGCTGCACGGCATCGACCTGCGCCAGCTTTCTGAAGCGCAAAAAGACGAGCTGTATGTTTTTCTCCGCTTCGAAGAGCATTCGCTGAGTATTCGCAGTGCGCTGCTTGTTGCAGAACGAGGAGCAGTCTGCAAGTCATCCCTCGTTTGTTCCTTATCTTCAGAGCTAACGAGCCATCCCTGCAGTCTTCCGAGACCAAGAGATCGATATCAACGGACAACTGGAGCTCGCCCGTCACTTCGGACCTCTGCACAAGCATGCGACGACGCCTATTCCTCAGATCGGCCTGGAGGAAGTACATGGTCCGTCCCTGGTCACATGCCGACCGTGCGACTCAATGTTCTGTTTCAGTCGTGTACAATGACTCTTCTCGTCGCCCGGATCCTGCTGCATTCTCAGCCCTAGAACTGTGGCACAGCGACGTCTGTATTTGTCATTCTTGATGGCGCAGAAGCTGATCGTTTCGCAGGTCTCGTACGAACTGCAGCCACCGAGTACGACGTCGCTTAAAGTCATTGCGGGCCCCGAGTACGGAGGAGACACGCTCTGGAGCTCAGGATACGCCCTGTTCTCGTCATTCAGCCCGGGCTTCCAGAAATACCTCGAGGGCTTGAGCGCAGTGCACAGCGGTGTTGCACAAGCCGAAGGATCCCGTGCTGCTGGACTGCACGTTCGCAGAGAACCCGTCGAATCCGTTCATCCCGTTGTCCGTGTTCATCCGGTCACAGGATTCAAGAGCATCTATGTTAACCCGGGATTCACACGCCGTATCGTTGGCGTGCCAAAAGCGGAATCCGATGCGCTGCTGCAGCTGCTGTTCCAACAGCTATCGCAGAACCCTGAATTCCAGGTTCGCTTCCGGTGGGAAAAAATTCGGTTGTCTTCTGGGTTTGTAGTGCCTTTTTGGCTCATCCATGCGCATGCTGACCTTTCGCCAAGGACAATCGCATTGTCACGCACTCGGCTACATTCGACTTTTGGCCTGCGCGCCGGCACGCTCTTCGCGCAACTCCCCACGGCGAAAAGCCGATTTCAGTGGCTGAGTATGAGGCATCTGGAAAAGTCGCCAAGGACCGCCGCATCGAGGTTTGGCGGCAACAGGGCTTGGAGCCGCCCCATGTTGGCGGCGGACCGGCCAAAGTTCGCGGGTACAATGATTGAGAGCTGTAAATGTACATATGTAAAAGTAGATCCAGTGAAACAAGACAAGAGAATCACAACGTTTTCAACGACGAGTGGGGGCTTGAATTGACGATTACATACAGAGGACTACATAGACACAACCAACTTAATCGTCGTCTTCGTCCGAATCATCGTCAGCTTCCTCGAGCCACTGTACATAAGGGTCAACGGGGAGTGTAGCAAAACCAACGAATGTACACACCTTGAGGAAGGGCTCGCTGGCTTTACGAACACGTTTGCTAGTGTCTTTGTCGACGTACTTCTTGCTGACGTGAGTACCCCACTGAGTGACGACCTCTTCTTCGAGAACATCTGCCTGGTACAAGGCCATGAGGATCTTGGGCACCTGGGGCAACAGATCGGGGAAGGCCAAGCCCACGAGACGTTCGACACCGCCTAGCAAGGCTTTCTGGTGTTTCTCAGAGGTGACCATCTGACGTAGACACGTGAACGACAAGTAGCACATTGCTAGAGAAACGCACCTTCTGAAGAAGCGGGGCGAAGTCGGGGATCTCCGTCAAGACGTCCTCAGTGAAGATGGTCACTAGGATCAGAACGGTCTTGTGTTTCTTCTCAATCCCGAGTTCCTCCGCCTTCTTGTAGATGGCGACATTGAGAGCAGGAGGTTCCATCTCTGGGGCGTCCATGATCCAATTTCCGAATTGGGTGTACGGGCTGTTGCCATCATCGTCGCTGCCATCGTCGTCCATGCCCAAGCCATTCATGCCACCTTCGAGCGCCTTGATGCGAGCCTTGACAGCTTCGGGAGACGTGTCGGCCGACCAGTCCTCTTTCGCCAAGGCGGTGTCCTCGTTGAGCTCCGCAGCCTCGGCCTTGATCTTCTTAGTCAACTCATCATCGCTCTCAGCACCGCCATCCCCATTCTCTTCGGCCCCGTTCTCGGGAGACTCGGCATTGGCACCGCCGACCCCGGCGGCAGCATCGCCCGTGTTAGCCGCCTTCTTGCCTTTGCGCACTTTGGCCGGCGGGTTCTTGAGGATGAAGGTAGTGAGCTTGTGACGCATATCGACGCCCGTCCGCTCGCCACAGGCTTTGCAGTCGCGGATGATGTCCTCCTGGCGACCGCTCTTCAGGATGATGAGCTCGGTCTCGGGATTCTTGCATGATTTGCACAACACGAACTTCTCGATGAATCCATCGAGCAGCTCGCGCAGGCGATCGGCTTGATGCGCCCCGTTGACGATATATTTGTCGTTTTTCTCGTCGACAGAGGTCTGGGCGCCGAGTTCGGAACCAAAGAATTTTGTGGTGTAGCTGGGAGGCCGGCTGAGTGCGCGTGCGACATCGGCCATGTTGGGGAGGACGGTTTTGATGCCATTTCCTTTGCCCTCGATTTTAGTGAGGAGAATAGGCATCCTGAGAAGACATATCGATGAGGAGGAGCTTGGAAGTGCTGTGAAGTTACATACCGGTAGCGGTAGAATTTATCGTCTACATCGCGACGAATGTTGACGAATCCAGCCATGGTGGGCGAAAAAGCTTATTTAGCGCTGTGGAGGTCATGAGCACGGTGCATGAATAAGGGAGCGGAACTCGCAACGCACGAAACCGGAAAGAAAATGGAGCGTTATGGATCTTCTCTGTTCAGATATGATTGGAGGACGAAGCATGGATCTCTGACTAGACAGAGAGATGCTGTGGGTAGAATAGAAGTGGGTCGACGCTATCGTGGATACGTATGTCCTGGGGATGTGGCGGGATGGAGGAAGGATGTGCAGTGCAGGATGATGATGACCAGTGAAAACTGCAAAGATGGCAGTGCTCAGCTGACTCAGTGACACGTGGTAGCGTCCGGCTCAATGATGGCTCGAGCTGACTAAGTATGAGGATGTCCGAGCCTGACTTGGGTCCAAGTAAGTACATACTGGGTAATACAGGTCGAATGTCAGCTCTCTTAGACAGGTGTTACTAGGCGAACAAGTCCGAGAGACGACATCTGAAAATGCAGCGCAAACGATCACGGACCAAAGCCTGTCCCGGAAACGAATCTACTCCGCGCACGGAGGATCAGAATTGTTGGGAGGGTCGCACTACGTCAATATGGCGAACAGCGACGGACCCATCTGAGTCTGTTACAACAGTAGCCCTTCAAGTTTGGAACCGAAGGATTCACGAATCCGTTGCCGCGTTGTCTTGACACTGGAAATCATCCCTCGTCGATCTTTCAAAGCAGCCGTTTCATCTCCAGCGAGAAATGAGGAAAGTCGGGGCCCATCCAAATTTCAGTCCCCTCAACAAAAAAGGAACCCGCGGGCTCAGAAGCGAGAACGTGTCAGATGGCTCGGACGCGAGTCTATGCGGTTTCTCCGGCCAGAAGCAAGCGTAGGCTTCGACCCTTGCGGGTCTGGAGATGATGCGAGGGGTTTTTCATATGGGATACGTAGTCTGCGCGGAGGCCGAGAGAGGCGGGCAGCGTCGCTTGAACGAACAGGACAGCGCATTCACCAAGGAAAAAATTATATCAGCCGCAGCATGAAGAGAAAGCCTGCAGGCGCCAGACAATTATCAAGTTCCATTTCCCAGGGTGTTCAAGTCCGGGATGAATGCATTCGCCAACAGCTCCAACGCAGTGAAAGATAGTTCAAAAAATAGGAAATGGCTCAGGACATGGTAGAGATAGTGAGGGAGAGTGTCACGAAGTCGTCACGCCAAGCGTCTCGTCTTGCTTCAACCCATCCAGAGCCTGTACTGTGTCTTTCTAGTGTCTTTCTTGCTTCTCGAACTCTGCGCTCATACGTCGGCGCGCGATTTCGGGTTTCCATCACTGAGATCAGGCAGCATGCTCAAGGTTATGCCGCTAAGGATCTCGAGGCGCTCCTATCCCGATGCTATTCTCGACTTCCCGCTGGCTCGTAGAGTAACTCTCGAGGAAGCAGAGATGCCGCTGGGGTCTACGGAACACACTGTGGTTCTAAAGGGTTTCAGACGGTCTCGTACAGTTTCCCCGCCTTGGACGCCGCATGGTTGCTAGCACGATCTATAAATATCGCGCGGCAAGTAATGGCCGAACCGATCATCATAAGTATGTATCATGTTTTGTTTTAGTGTCTCTCTAGATCTCTGTTCTCCTCCCTTCTTCCTCCCGTCTCCCGCCCACTAATTCCTTCCTGGCGATGCTCTCCCCGTCCACTGTGCTGGGCGCGGCCCTTCTACTCGCCAAGGCAAACTCTGTGCTGGCTCGTAAGTGGCGTTCTTCAGCTCCAGATGCGAATTTGAAATTAATTCTTCGCAGAGGCAGAATGTGCTCCCTACAACGACGCGACCGTCAGCGCTGCCCTGCCCAACTTCCCTCCCATCTGGCAGCCTGTGACTGGCTTACTAGCTGGCGACGCCGAGGGAAAGGCACTGTTTTCGTCGTTCAGCTCAAAGATCCCGAACATCCAACCCAAGGTGTGTTCGTAGCCTCGACCGCACAGCATCCCTTCCTCACGATGGCGACAGGGAACCAACGGCGTTCCCGATCCCAACTTCGCATACGCTTCGGGCGATCCTGACTGCTGGTGGACAAACCAGCAGTGTGTGCAACCCAAAGCGGCTGGTGTCAAGGCTGATGTCGCTTGGGTGCCGGAGGTGTGTCCGTTTTGCAATACTCTCTCAAACCTGAATGACTAAACTCGATAGCCTCAAACGCTCGGTTATGGCTTCGACGATGGTCCCAACTGTTCGCACAATGCTTTCTACGACTATATGTTGTCCCACAAACAAAAAGCTAGTGCGTGTCTCTTGCTCATATTGGTGCCTGTTCACTCAGCATGCCTTTCCAGCCTTCTTCTACATCGGTTCCAATGTCATGGACTGGCCACATGAAGCTCAACGTGCGATTACTGATGGTCACCACGTTTGCGTCCGTGCGTCGATCTGTCTCAGCCCATTATCCCCATTCCAACCACCTTGCAGACACATGGTCTCATAGGTCGATGACGGCCTTCACCAACGAGCAGGTCTTCGCGGAGTTGTGGTACACGCTTAAAGCTATCAAGCTCGTTACCGGATACACTCCGACCTGCTGGCGGGTAAGTCGATTAACCCCGATGGATGATGTGCGCTTGCTTACACGATCGCTCCATCAGCCCCCTCTCGGTGACACTGACGACCGTGTTCGTTTCATTGCTCAGCAAATGAACCTGACGAATGTCATGTGGCAATATGATTCATTCGATTGGGAAGCCGGCTCGAACGGTGTGACCCCGGCTCAGGTCCAACAAAACTACAACAATCTTGTGGCAGCTGCTAATGCGGGCAAGTTTGCTGATGTAAGTCGCCTGCTTCAATGTCTGTTCGAGCGCGATTGACGGCTCGCTCAGGTCGGTGCGATCATTCTGGCACACGAGTTGGACAACTACACCATGCAAACGGCCGTTGACAACTACCCCAACCTGACCAAGGCATTCAAGGTGTGTCGCGTTCATCAGTGGTTCCGTTCTTCCGTTTCTGATGATCTCTGAAGCACATTGTCCCAATTGCCGTCGCGTTGAACCAAACTCAACCATACGCCGAAGCAAACTTCTCGATGCCCAACTTCAATCAATGTAAGTTCCAGATCCATTGTATTCTATCAATCTTGTGGCTGATGACATCTACAGACATCGGTGTCGCCGACACTTCGTCTGCTTCACCGTCTGTTAGCGCCTCCGGCAGCGCTTCCGCCTCGGCTCCGTCTGGAAGCAGCAAGAGTTCCGCTGGGTCCGTCAGCTCTTCGAACTCGAACTCGACAGCTTCCGGCAAGAGCGGAGCTGTCTCCACACAACTCACGCACATGAGCTCGATTGTTGCATCTCTTGCACTGATCGGTGCCGCCGCTTTCCTGCTTTGAATGATGATCTGATTGCTTCACGACCTGGACATCATGCTGCTGATACGTACATACTTAATCACCCGACCGTGACCAACCCGTCCTATCCCTCAGGCTGTCGCTCGCTTTCAGGCTTATTTATTGACTCTAGAACATACTTGTGTCAAGAGCCGTCTGTATATAGAATAAAAGCCTCGCATTCGTTTATCACGTGTGTTAAGAATCCGTCTCCCCTGTTACCGCGGTGAAGCACTTGAGACGTGGCCTCGTACCTCGAACGCAATGATCTCGCTCCGCTTCCTGGGGCTCCTCGCCATCGTCGCAGCTCTATACGTCGCTCTACGCTTTGAGCTTCATAATACCCCGACTTTGCGCGAAAGCTTTCAAGCGCCGATTTCCGCGTTCCAGGCGTTTTACGGCTCGTTAGCGCGACCCGAGCCTGCAGCGTCGGGAATCCCCACAGGAACTGCAACTGCACCTCATTCCCAAGACCCGCTATCCTCCACCACAGGCTCCACGCGCTCGGCATACACGCGCCACATCGTTGCTGTCGGTGACTTGCACGGAGACCTCAAGAACGCGCAGAAAGTGTTACAGTTTTCGGGTGTGGTCGATGATCTCGGCGACTGGACTGGCCACGCCGACTTCTTCGTACAGACTGGGGACATCATCGACCGGTGGCTGTTGTCCGTTTGCGACGTCCTGAAGGAAGCTAACGCAGAACTGGTAGGGGAGACGATACTATCAAGCTGTATAATTGGATGGAGAAGCTACGCGTGCAGGCCGCTGCTGTGGGTGGGACGGTCATGTCTCATCTGGGTGAGTAGCCGGTGCTGTCCTCCAGTAATCGCTGACTCTATAAACCCTCGTAGGTAACCATGAAGTTATGAACGCCATAGGTTCGTATCGGTTGTCAATATGCGCCGGCTGCACATTCTGACTATCCACAGGCGACTGGAGGTACTTTCTGGCTGATATATTGTCGCTCAGCAGACACTCACTCCTCGAAGATATGTCTATCCCTCCGAAATCGCGACCTTCGGAACCGTAGCGGCGCGTCAAAAGATGATTTCCTCGGGCCCGATAGGACGCGCTTGGGCGCAGAACTACACCTGCACCTCCCGCCTACCTCTCCATCCACACCTAGGCGGACCCAACACGCCGTTCCCGCCACCAGACCACCCCGTCTACTTCCGCAAGGACGACGACGGGTCCGAGGACGATCCGGCGTCGTATTAC
The DNA here is from genome assembly GCA_963692855.1 of Mycena citricolor. NCBI lineage: Eukaryota > Fungi > Basidiomycota > Agaricomycetes > Agaricales > Mycenaceae > Mycena > Mycena citricolor. The sequence goes on along the minus strand of CAVNYO010000148.1, from coordinate 41,773 downwards.
AGTGCCAACGAGCCGCTATCGCATTCTGCTCTGTCGTTTGTCCATGGAGGGTTGTCTCCAACGTACAGCAACCTCGCGCCGTTCCCGAGCAAAATCAACGAGCTGTCGGCTACGCTTCTCAGTCGGCTGCAGAACAGGCAGCAACCGCCGCCCCATCCTCCCAACCAGTATCCTGGGATGCCCCACGGGACAAGTAAGGAGGAGGTCGAGCTGTATGATTCGAACGGCCCATTCTGGTACCGTGGATGGGCAACAGACACCGAGGAAAATGTGTGTGTCGACGTCGAGAAGGTCCTGGCCAAAACAGGAACTCGGCGGATGATCATGGGACATACACCTGATTTCAGCGTATGCGTGTTCCCGAGACAGCTGGGTCAAGACTGACATGTGTGCAGAACATCGTGTCGCGTTGCAATGGGAAAATCATCATCATTGATACAGGTCTGTCTGAGCCCCTCGCTCATATACGCGCTTTCTCACTGATAGACAGGCATATCGCATGCATATGGTGGCGTTCTGTCTGCCCTTTCTATCCACTACACCTTTACCCCCGTGGGAGATGACGCAGCCGGACAATGGAAGGAACGAGAAGTTGTCAGTGCGCTGTATCCAGACAGGCAAGAGATTATCATCGATCTGGAACGCGATGTGGTCGGAGAGTTCTCCTAGAGACGCAGAGGACTACAGTGTACAATAGAGTATATGGGATATATTTATCGTCCATGATGCATGATTATCCACCCATCCGTCCAGAAAGAGAGACAACGCAAAGAATAAAATCATAAACCCTAACCAAAAATGGTGCTCAATCGCGACTTGCTGGATGGCTTCCCCGTGAGCTCGATAATTTTCACCTCCCGTTCCTTTTCATCAACATCAAACATCTTCCGCAGGCCATCGACCTCCTGAGATTTCTCCTGTAGATTGCTAGTCGCCTCCCGTGCATTGTTCCTCGTGACATCGAGCGCCTCCGTGTGCGACGTGAGCAGTGCCTGCGATGCCTCGAACTTGGCTCGGGCAGCCATGAAAGCGGCCTCGTGCTTCTGGGACGTCGTCAAAGTCTTGTTGTACAGCGTTTGAGCCTTCTCTTCTCGCTGTGAATGGAATGAGGAACACACGGAAGAATGCATATCATCAAACGCACCTTGGCTGCAGTCTTTTGGATCTTCTGCAGTTCGGCAAGCTCCTTGATGGATGTATTCAAGGCCTTCTTTTCCGTCTTTGCTTCAGCCTTGATGATCTTAGTGAGCTGTTTCTTGCTCTTCGCTGCCGAAGATCAGTCAAGGACAAAGCGAAACAAGCGGGTGGAGCTCACATCCGCTACGAGCCACCTTGGCCTTCTGGTCCTCGCTCAACGCGGCATCCGCTGATGCCTCCCGAGCGTGCAAGCTCTCATTCGCTTCAGCTGTTGCGAGCGGACCCGTGGTTCCAGCGCCGGCAATGAAAGTTGAACCCGCCACAGCGTTGCCATCCACGTTGGTGAACACGCTGCGAGGGGCGATGGAGGGTGAGGTACTGCCAGATTGGCCACGTACGTGACCCTTATTAGCCGAGGAGGATGAAGGAGAGGAGGTGCGCGCGGGCAGGGGTTCGACGATGTCATTTGCTTCAGTGTGCTCGGTCGTGTGCTCGGGTTCCAGTGCAGTGACGGGCGCCTTGGCATCAACAGGCGCATCGTTGCCGACGGGTCCTGGTTCAGTGGCGGGGAGCAACTCGGGATCGTGGGCGGGAGACTCGACTAGGCGCGGAGGGGTTTCAACGGTCGGGGTCTTGCTGGCCATGATGAGGATGGGGGCGTCGAAGTAAACAGAAAGTTCGCTGGAAGGTGTAGGGTTCATGGCGTGCCCAATGCTTGGTTGGAGTTTAAGTAATTCGGGGGGTATTAGTACGTCATGACCGATTGACACGCTCGATGGTGACGCGCTGGGATAGGGGCTCAAGGTTTAATTGAATGCGTTCATCGCTTCACCACGTGGCGAGAAGAACGCGAAAAACGTTGACCGCGTCGGTTGTAGCCAATTTCCTGCGCGGAAATGACCGGCGCCATCATCTCATAGATGCCCACTTTCTGGAGTCGCAGGTCCCGCGGATGGCGCCAGCGTGCGGCTGCGTCTTGCAGCTGGAGCCGCAGGAGTGTCGCGTTCTCCCGAAACAACGTCGTAGCATCCTTGAGCATGTCGCCTTCGCGCGCGGTTTTCTTCACTTGCGTAATTACAAGCGATCGCAGGCAGTGTGTGATGCTTTTGAGTGCATTGGAGAGCTCAGTCTGTGCAAAGTAATTAATAAGGGTACAGCCAGATATCGAGATCGCACCGACCATTCGGAACGTAGGATCCGTCGAGCAGGATAGTTCCAAATGAAGAAGTTTAGGTGCAGATGTGAGAATATCGGTGAAATATTGCGTGTGTTGGTTGTTTACGTCAGCGTCGCCGGAATCATGACAATCAATCCAAATGCGGAGCGAGGAGAGCGACGGAAATTGAGAGATGGCCCACAGAGCACCCGACATCAAGTACACTCCGTGTGCATGATTCGTGAGCTCCAGACTCTGTAGTTGCGCGACATTGGGCATGTGGCGGACCATCAGGAAGTGGGCACTGAAATGCTCGAGCTTCGGCAATGCGGCGGGGGGTAGATTTAATGACAGGGGGAAGTACCATCCCTCCAGCTGATGGAGAACAACGCTTTCGAGGTTCTGATGATATGCCAAGAAGTCCGTCATGTTCTTATGATTGGTGCCCGACTCGGTTGCAAAAGCATCAAGAAGGACGAAGTCACCGAGAGTCAAGTGTTGAAGTTGTGGCCATCTGCCTTGGAAGAGTGGCCGTAAGTCGATGTAGCGCTCGTTGACCGTGTCTATCGAAAGATGCCGCAGATTCGGACACCGGTTAAGCAGCATATCCCAGAAAGTGTCAGGGAAGACATCGAAAGGAGGGTGCATGCCTAGGGGTAGGTGAGTATTTCAACTACAGCACGGAGATTTCCATACCGCCGCCGACCAGCTGCTTTACTTTGAGAGTGAACCCTTGGAGATCATTGAATAGAAAGAGCTATGATCGCATGAGTGAAATGGCGTCTCTGCCTCAAGGTGACGTACAGAGCTGTTAGTGGGCATAACTTTCTGCGAGCTGGTCCGAGGTGAGCGTCTTGACTGGACAAACTCAAAATGAACGTCATACCGGAAGGTAAAATCCCCCAGGCCAACAGTAACACCCACATGCCGCAGTTGAGGACATCTGGAATGTGGTTGTCAGCATCCTCCCATGCTCTCTAGTCCCCACGGTGTACGAACGATTGACGCAGCGAGACCCAGACACGATCATACTTGACGAACTCCGTCCCATCCCATATAAACTTGCGCAAGTTGACCAAATGGGGTGCGAGCTGATCGATCGTAACCGCCACCCAGCTCTCGATATCCCGCATCCCCGTCTGCGCGTCCGCGCCCGCCCACTCTTCATAGTTGGGCCGCACGACGAGCGTCTTGATGCACCGCGCGACGTGGGGATGTTTCATCAGAAAGTTGAGCGTCAGCTGGCACTGAGTGCTCGAGCGCAGATCCACCGAGGCATACAGCGTCGGCAGGAAGAGGGAAAGGAAGTGCGCATTCTGCGGATTTCATATACACAGAGGTAAGCACAATCAGTCGAAAATGAATTCCGAGCCGTCCGGACGGGGAAGACAAACTCACACAGAGCGCGAGATTGAGCAGGTCCACGCGGGACAGATGTTTCGCTGTTTCAAGCATGACATCTTCCGGGAGCTGGCTGATCGTCGGGCGTGCGCTGGCTGTGGGATTGTTCAGGAGTAGCTTCAGAGAGCTTGGAATTCGCCGCAGAAGCTTGGATGCCATCCTAAAGGAATGTGAGGTGAAGGAGAGACAGACGTGCGAGGTGGAACGCGTAGGGAGTGGTGGATAGAGTTAAGAGAGTGTGCGACAACATACGCCGCCCGGACTGGCGCGCTGTTGAATCGAAATTGATTGAAAGGTGTGCTGTGTCTACTGCCGAATTGAGCCGATGCACGCGATCATCGATCAACAACTCGGGCAGAATCCTTGCTGGTGTCCATGTAAGACTTGATTGGAGTCCGTTGTGCGATGGGTATGTACATAGATTTGTATTGGAAGATACTTCTCCGAGATGCCCGGGAGCCCCCAGGTTCTCGACTATTCACATAAACTCCAGCTTAGATGATCTTCGCAACCTCAGCATCGATGGCAGCGGGGGTGGTCGTTGACGCCCATCGCTGCACGACCTTGCCCTCCTTGTTGATCAAAAACTTCTCAAAGTTCCACTGCACGCATGTGAGCAAGCCGCACAAAGAAAGTATGCTGCGCTTTGATGTACCTTGATCCGGGACAGTCCCAACAGCCCGGATTTCTCAGCCTTGAGCCATTTGTAGACCTCGTTCGTCTGGTCTCCATTCACGTCCGACTTTTTCATGAGAGGGAAGGTGACGCCGTGGTTAAGCTCGCAAAAAGTCGTGATCTCCTCGTCCGTTCCGGGTTCTTGGCCACCGAACTTGGGCTTATCAGAATCGAAGAATGAAGTGCCGGAGAAGAAGCGCACCTGATTACAGGGGAAACCGAGGATCGTAAAGTTCTGGTCCTTGTACTTCTCATAGAGGGCTTGGAGACCTGCCCAATGTCAGCGATGCGGTGAATTTCCTAGCGAAATTGCTCCTACCCTTGTACTGGGGTGTGAATCCACTGGATGAGAGTCAGCATCAAGTCGAGCAGTGACTTATCGCCAACTTGGCCAAGTACCATTGAGACGCAACGTTCACGATCAGGACAGTCTTGCCTTTAAGCTCAGCAAAGTCAAAGAATTCATCGTTCTTCTTCTGAGCCTTGAGGGTATAGAATGTGGAATCGGACATGGTTGTTGAGTGCAAGAAAGACGATGATAGACATGGTGATGATTTTCAAGCAGGGCCATGAAAGCAGTGCACTGATCATACGCATGACGTGATCTGCTTGCATCAAATCGTAAGTAACTGCTGATTAACCGGCCCGTGCTATAGCCGGGCGTAGATAGGGGCCAGATCCATCAAAGCCTGCTGCGTGATTGACCTGAATCGGCGCGAATACCGCGTGTAAGGCGGTCTGTGCAATTGCGCGTGGATGAGTTTCAAAAGAGGCTCGTAGTTCGTCGGTTTGCGCATTAGCACGGTGTGGAAGGCGTGCATCCCCAGCCTAGAACCAAGTAGCATCAGACTGATGAGTCGCCGGTGAAGGACGGACCACAAACCAGGTTGCCGCTGCCTTCTGTGTCACGCACCGTGCGCCATGTGCCGCTGCGAATTGCGTGGTCGACTTGTTCCGGGTGGCAGCCCACGAGTAGAACACCATCTGCTGGATCGTTGCTGCGCAGATCAGCATGCATTCCCACAACAAGCGCAAACTCACTCCAGATGAAGGGCGTGTGCCTCCGCACATCGATTCCCCATTCGCTCAGATACGAGTTCATCTTCAGCGCACAGAGTAGAAAGTTCTGGTAGATATTAGTTAGGACCGCCGTTTGACTGTTCAGCGTCGAGTCATTGAAGATGACATGAGTGCGAGCTTTCGCGAGCCTAAAAGCTTGATGAGTGGGTACATGAATGCAGCCGGCTCCGGCTCACAGAAGCATCTTGTGCTTGAATGCAGTGCCAGGTCGCCGTCCCCGGGTCACAGTCAATGTCCCTTTCAAATCTAGCACAAAGCCAATGAGTTTGCGGCGGACACTGGATGTGCACGACGCACCAGAATCGTGGTACCGGCTGTATTCGACGGAAACCGAGAGGTCTCGAGTGTCCATGACATAGCCACACCAAGGAAAGCCTGCAAAGAATCGTTGGAACACGGACAAAATCTCAAGCCACATACACACACACCTTTTGCCAATGGAATCGAGTTGAGATGTCCGTCGTAGTCGAAATTTGTCAGCGTTTTGTCTTGGGAGATGAAGCATCCGTATTCAGCATGCCCTTCATTTCTTTTAACAATGCTCAGCACTAGAGATTGAGGTGAATCACCTCGATTCATCACATCCAGGAACCGCCTCGCCTTGCCGAAATCGGCCGTGATAAACAGATAGTCGTCCGTTTGCCTCAGCAAAGTCTGTTCACGTACATTGGCAGGGCGAGGATCAGGCAATAAACAAATTCACGCACACTTCGTTCATCCTGGCTAAATGCGTGAACCTTTCCTTCCAGATCTCCGTAGAAGAAGCAGCATAACAAGGTGGACAAGATCGATCCTTGGGGGATTCCAACAGTCTGTCGATAGTAGTCACTCCCGATCTGTGCAGGAAATCGGTAAATAAGGTGTGGTGAATGGCGTCGAACTTCATACTTTGACCATATTCTCCTCGATATGCTCTTCGAGAAGGTGCAAGATTTCTTGCCGCTGAGTTTGAGAGTACCTGACTTGGTCTACGAAAATGGTATTGTGCAAGACACTTGCTAATTTGGCGGCAGTTTGCAGGAAATGCGGGTACTCTTGTCGGCATCTCAACCACGAGTGACAAGCACGCCAACCAAAACGACTCACCGGAGCCGGGAACAGCAGTCTGCATGTATGTACGTTTGACGTTTCCCACTTCCGGAGCGACTTTGGCATATCTGTGGATGAGATACTTGTCTTCGGATAAGATGTTCCGCAGGATCTCGAGCAGCTTCCTCTGCGGGATGGTATCAAAACACGCTTGGACGTCCACCTTGACAAAGTACAGCTTTGGGCTGTGGCATGTCAGCGCTCGAAACGTAACTGGCAGATCGACATACAGACGTCCGGCATTGCCTTGTAGCAGCCCTTGCTTGAACGTCTTGAGGCGGACGTAAACATGGTCCACGTTGAACACCGAGGCTCCAACCAAATGTGGTCGATGATCTCTTTCGTAACTCAAGATCTTGAACGCAGCGTGCAGAATTTGATTGATGGATCGTCCCTATGCGAGGTCAGCGCGCTCCGCTCCCTAAAGAACGCAGGGAAAGAACCGACATCCTGCGCAGATCCTTTCCGCTTCAGATTGGCGATGGGACGAACACCAGTTTCCTTGGGAAGCAGACGAATGAATGAGAAGCCCAGCTTGCGCTGACGCAACATCTGTTTTGCTTCATCCTGATGCTGGCATCAGCACAAGAAGCGGGAAACATAGATGCACGCACCACGGGGATCTTTTGAAACGTCCCCCCGGCCAAATGGTCGATAAGCGGAGCACAGAGAAACTCCCAATCATCGTGCCGGAAATACAAAATCTGATTACGAAGTGCGGACGATTCAGTCACATAGAACGTGGTCTGGAGCCGGGATTAGACGGGATTCAAGGACGGGAGATCACACCGACCCTGAGCAACGGCAGCAAGAACGAGTCGAAATACCAGAAGAGAAAATCTTCCAGAAGCTGGCGTCGTTTGAGCGCATCAGTGACCGGGACACGCTTCTGTTGAGTGCCAGAGCCAGGGGGCATCAACCAGTCGCATGCTGACGTGCTGAACCCTTGCACTATTCCGTGCAATGACAGACTCTCGTAACGGCGACATGCGATGAAACGTTTGACATCTGGGGATATGGATGTCAGAGTCGCACAACTGGAGCAAGTAGTGCGCACGGCGACAAAGATGCTTGAAATTCTCTTCCGTGCCCCAAAAAGTTTTGGGTATCACTGCTTTCGAGACGAGAATAACATAACGATATACCTATCACATTAGTCAGGCATCCGCGTGCGTGGCGAGTATAAGTAGAACCTCGTTGTAGCTGCACGAGTACTCTACGAACCGCGGTTTGTTCTTGGCGTGGAATGCAGCCTGCGTTAAGCCATTGGGTTGGATGCTGTTTCCCTCCGAGTCGAGTGAGTGATCGATAGGAGGTGGCTGTGTTCGAGGGTTTGATGACGGATGCTCGGAGATGAGTTCCTGGACTAACGATGAGGTGAAGGCAAGCACTTTTTTGTGGGAAACGTGCCAGAATTACGCTGCTGTCTAGATCCGACTTTCTCAGCTGACCTGTCTTGGCGAAAGTAAGCCCGGGTCAGCCTTGCAAGTTTGTAGAACTAACCTTCGTTGGACAAGTGAGGTCGCGCAATCTCGAGTAACTACATTTGCCATGCCGCCAAAGGATCTTCTCTAGCATGGGTACTGCGTCTTTGAGACGTTTGGGTGTCTTGAATTGTCCCAGGCGCTGGAAATACGTCACCGGCATGCTCAGGAGTTTCTTGAACCCATCCATGCTCACCCGAATCTCATCTTCTCTATCCCCGAAATCAGGCAGCCTGAACCCCTCTCTTCTCGGCAACTCGAAGCGAAACACGTTCGCAAGTCCATATTGACGCGGGAATACATATTTGGAAAGATGTCTTGCTTGTTCCATAAGCTTGACAGGGCCGACACTGTCTGTTATGCGGTTGCTTTTCGGCCCGTTGAGGCGATTGAGCACATCTATGAGTGCATGAGCTTTCCGCAAGATGGCATTGTTAGCGCGCAAACGTTTCGAAGGGAGGCCTGCGATTAGTTCCCGGGCATTTCGATGCGAGTGGATGCTAGGCCGAGCGTAAAATAGTTTGGATCGAGCGAGGAGAACTTGTGAAGGACTCGGTCTATCCTTTTAAAATGGGCACCGAGAGCACGTGGAGTCACATACCGATGCAATTTGACATCTGGGGCACCTCGAGCAGCCGAATTGCCGTTGTCCAGCTTCATTCGCTTGCGAGGTCCTTCGCTCAATCCGAGCAGCTTGCGCTTGGGCACTCGACTAGTAGACGTTGATTCACCGTTGTATAGATGAGGGTCGTCGAGATGGATGTATGCAATCGGTGTCCCGGATAATTGACAAAAACAGTCGTTCGGAAGAGCGAAGAAAAAGCTCGAGTTTGCCAGCAGGTGGACCATCGCGTCGGTGCCGATGCTATCGGGTACCTGTGATTAGTTCTCGCGGACGTGAGGGATAGAGGCAGACTCACCGTGAATGGAGCGTTTCCCATTCATCTGAGCACAACGCGATGACATTCGTGTTGACTTGGCGATTGTATAACCCATCAGCGTGCTTGTTCTTTGGGGAGGTTATCACTGGACTGGCCATAGATAGTTCATGGGCTCACGAAGCTATAACCCTGTGAGAGCACGTTATCTCGTCCACTGTTCGAAGAAAGGATTTTCTTCACTGTGAACTCGATGGTCTGTCACTCATGAGTTCGTGATATAGATCCTCTATGTGGAAAGGGATACACACTTCACGCATGGTCGACATGGGTGGTGCGAAACCAACGCGCTTCAAAGCTCCATCTGTATTCGAATCCCCCACGAGACACTGATTCAGCAAGTGAAAGTAAGCCGGCGTATCCGCAGGTCCAGGTGCGTATGACCGTTCAGTCGATCCGAGGTCGACAAGATCTTGCAGGTAACAATGAAGAGTTTTTACGACAGGATAGAACTTTCCAAGAAGCTTCACTGTGACGCGCGGTCGATCTAGTTCAGCGGGCACGAGCGACATCCTAGTTCGCGACTGCAACACGCCGGCTGTAGCTTCCTCGAACTGCAAGAGGGCAACAAAGCGTGATGTGACATGACGCGTTTGACGAAACGATCACGGGACAGGCCAAGAAGCACTGATTCTTTGGACTCTCGGTCCGGAGTGAATCCAGTCCAGATCTGAAATCAGCATGCTCTGAGAGTCAATCTGCATCGAGTATCACTGCCAGTCGTACAAGCTCGAAAGATGAATCGCGATTCTGCTGCTCAGACTCCTTAAAGAGCTCAGAAGGGATTCATTGAAGTCAGGGACCCGGGATCAGTCCATCCACTGATAGGCTATGGTGCACATGACCTAGTCACTGCCACTTTGTGACAGGACCGGAATCGGGCCTTGATTTTGACCTTGAGTAAACCCTAACCCCAAATGTCCGGGCCAAGTGCCGGATTTATGTGTACACATCTTTTCTGCATTACCATCATCCATGGCAAAAGGAAAGAAGGCTCAGAAACTCAAGAGAAGAGGGTGAAGGAGTTCTCTTCTCATAAATATAAGTCTCATAGACATGTCCCTGAGACGCTTGCAGCTCAATTCGATGCATAGCAGTAGACACGTCATCAATCATGTGACACAACCGGAATCGATCGAGGTTTCCATCACATAACTCTGTCAGTTTTGAGTCAATGGATAATCTGTCTTAAGGTTCTATTCTACATCTAAAACTAAGCCTTTCTGTAAGACAACTAAGAAAAATCTCTTCACAAAAAAAAGTTCACACACTATACAAAAGTGGTAATGACTAGGTCATGTGCACCATACACAGCACACTGGATCGAGCTGTCATTGGAATCCTTGTTGGGTAGTCCAGTTTATTATGTACAAGCTGCGGAGACCGGACTGATTTTCCCTGACAACACGAGGCGCTTATGTACATGATCCAAACCATGAATATGACCGGACCGAAGATACACGCCCGCACGTACGTGGACACAGCAGGACACAGCACGATCCGCATCGCCAGATTTTCAATTGGGGGAAAACATTTCAATTTGCAGAGACGGCGGGGAAGTCGCCAATCATCTCCGGTGCCTCGCAAAGATCGCGGCGCTTTGCTAATAGCCGAGGAGAGACTGGGAGAACGTCGGTAAGGTTTTGGTTATCAACTTGCGTAAGAGAGCTCCGCAAAAGGTCTCCGCGAAAGAATAGTTCCATGGCGCAAGTACTGCACAGGTGGCATCTTACACGTGCAGGCATCGACTTCCCTTTCAGCTTTTCCGGGGAGGTGCTCGGAGAGCTCGAACCTCGAGCTTTTTGCGCTTGGAGCAACGAGATCAGAACAAAGGCTGAGGATCTAGAAATGGTGTGACTGTCACATTATCAGGCGAGAACACGAGGCACGACATGAGGCATGCCGCTTGGACGCTGGAATAATGAAGAGCGAGAGGGGCAGTGAGTTTCGTTTGACAGAATAGCGGCGCATAGAACGGCGAAGAAGAGCAGCACAAGAAACACACATTGACAGGAGTGAACGGGAGCGAGAGACGGTGGCGGACTGTCGGATCGAACAACTTGCATCATGTTTGTGTATATGTACGCGATAAGAACTAATTGAAACTCCGCGATCGTGGCTTCTCTCATACCGTCAAGCCCTATAACGTGCGCGACGGTTCTGTTACCTCCACCCACCACTTCGCCCTCGGTTTTGCCCTCGGTTTTGCCCTCGGTTTTGCCCGCCATCCTTCACACACGACTATTTCCTCTCTTCCACCCGTCGCGACCGCTAGCAGCAAGCTAGCAATCTACACCTTCGTTCTTTCATCTCTCATCTCTCTATGCAGTCTCGCCGTACTTCCGGTCTTACTCCCCTCTCCATCGTCCTCCCTCATCCGGCACTTCCGCGCCGACGGTCTCATCTGTCTTTAGTCCCTTCGCCGCACACTCCACGAAGTTCCCCAACCTGTTCTTCTCTGGCTTTTTCCACCAACACGAACCGGAAAAGTACCGACAGCTGGAACAGTTGGAACAGCTCAAGTCAGGATCTATCCGAGGACCGTGACTACGAATGGAAAGCGGACCAGGTCTTATTATTAAGAAGGGTGCGTTTCTGTATCCTTCAACGACCTGCCCTAGTCATTTATGCCTCCTCTTAGACGTTGGATGCCCTTCCCCCTCACCTCATGACACCTTTCAATGGACCTATACCCCCCTCCAATCTTCTCGACAAGATTGCCAGAGGTGTATCACAGGCGAAGGGGGAGGATTGGCCCCATTCCTTGCGAGCCACGCGTGTCAAGCTCATAGAGTTAGCGCGAACCATCGCCGAGGAAGATAGTAAACCCCGCAAGTCGATCCCCGAAGAGCCTGCATCGGAGGTTGCGCATGGTTCTTTCCCCCAAGGGGATGTTCTGCAGCCGACCACCAATATCGGCAAGGAAGATCGCGGGTCTGGTTCACGACGACCGCTCTACCGGCAGTCGAGTATGGACTTTCTTAATGCCTCGGATGTCCAGGACAATGACAGCATCGGTCGGTCAGTCATTTCAATCTAATTCTATCTTCTTGTACTTACAGGGCGTGCTGTCAGGCTTTCAAAACGACTTCAGAAGGCGGATCGTTTCATCCCCAACACATCCTATCATCCTTATTCCCGGAGTCAGATGAACTCACGTTCATCTTCCCCGCCCAGGGCCGATCACGTCCCGTCCTTGATCAGCCCTTCGACCCCAAGCACATCTACCCTATCATCTCTTGCCTCCGTATCTGCTCCGAGACAGCCTTTGCTGCGGCGCTCTGCCTCCATCATGTCTATCTCCAGCACTACCAATTCGACTACTTCGACGTCGAGAATGAGCGTCAGTAGCGGGTTTTCTGCTGTTGCTGCTGACCCTCGCGTGCAGCGAGTCCGTCGTTCTGAGTCGTTCTGCTCCCCTGTACCGGTGGAATCACGGTTCAGGCCTGCTGTTAAACGCGCGCCCTCTTACGGCGCTCTTGCTCAAGAAGCACGGGATCAATTGCCCAGTGTTCATGAACATGGGTTTCATGATCTCAGTATCCCCGATCCTTCTTCCGACGACGAGGAAAAGATGCGCAGTCGGCGTGCTAAACGAGCGAGAGTCAGAAAGTCCGGCGGAACCGAACCACCACTCTCACCATCGCCGGCACCGAGTTCACCGGCCATGTCAGAGGCCAAGGCCAGTTCAAGAGCATCAGTCCAAAAGCAGCAGTCGGACACTCGAGTTCGGTCTACCGCCACCGTGAAACGAGGCATACATGTGTTCGGACCCGAGCTTCCTCGACTGGCGACGCCGGCTGCTGAACCTCAAGCCCAGTTGTTGTCTGCCGCTCCGATCCTCGCTTCGCCAACATCAAGCGCCGAACGCGTGAAAACGCTCCGGCGTGCCAAACGCCTGCCTGCTGCTCGCCGTATATCTTTTGGCAGTCTCATTGCCCCGCTTGGAGAAGATATGCATGAGGCCGACCACGAGGATTCGGATGAAATGCGCTTTGGTCCGGGTCTGGGCAGTGCTTTCCAGCTGCGATAATCCCGGATATCCATGATCAATTGCAGCCATTCCTTCTGCTCTCTCGTGCAAGCCCGAAAGAAGACAGATTGTAACAGTGTATAAACATTGTACCACTACCGGCCTGGGCCCCCTGGGGGACTCACACCCAGATCTCATCTGGTCCAGCATCTTTCCATTCGCCATAGCGCGCCACACTCATTGGAATCATTTCCCGATATTCGACCGCGGGCTGTAACTCCCATCGCACACTCCTTTGCTTTTGCCTCCATCTCTGTATCAACAACCGGAATCTGTTACCATATCCCTCTATATTCGTTTTCTCATTGCACACTGCTATCGTCTACCGTCGCCGTTTTGGCCGGGCCATTGCTGCTCGGTCTAGCGCGACCTTCGCCTGCTCGCCCCGCCTGCTCCGTTTGATCTAATACATCTACCTGGGCCTTGAATACCACCATGGCCTTGACACATCTCGGCACACAGAAACCAAAAGCGAAGCGTCGCAAATGCTCTCCGTTCTCACGTCACCCTGTTTTTCGTTCTTGTGCTGCTGTTTTCTCCTCTTTCATCTTCGACACACGGACTGGCCATCTCGAATCTGCCGTCCCGTCCCCCAACTCGATCCGCTTTCCCCAGTGTTGCCTTGATGCATATACTCTTGCTCCTGATTTACTTATCGTCTATCTAGTAGTCGTCGCCGCATCGTGGCCTGCGCAGTTTGCACATTTAGGCAGTGTTTTGCGGTAATTGACTGTATACATCATGTTACCGCTGGTGGAAGTGGAATATATAACCGAATGGATGCATATTTCCCGCGACGGCCGTCTACACGAGACTTAGACTCACTCGCTAGGAATGGAGACATGAGTGCACAGTTAGCTAGCATTTTATTACGCACGATGATGATCGGTTCAATGCCTTGTCCAGACTTGCATTCTCTATCAGCATCTGCGCGTCGCGTCGCAAACGCATTTTATGCTCTTGCTCTTCGAGAACCCCCTTCATGTACACCGTTCCCTGCCACCAGTAGTAGCCCGTACCAGCGAAGAAGACGGTGCTGGCAAGGTGGCCAACGGGGTCTGAAGCACGGTTGAGTCTCGGATGGGATGGCATTCCGTGGTCAGCAAGCAGGCGTACTAGACAGCATGGGCTTCTTGAGGATACCGAGTTGCCAGAATCGTGCTGCGAGTCCGAATGCGGCCCCGCCGATAACGTGTCCGACAACACCCATAGTGATCAGAGTACGGAGAGAGAGTGTGTGTTGCGATCAAGGCTGCAGCCAAACAAAGATGCATTGTTGAGCACAGCCTGCCAATAATAAGGACGCGCCGCACCATTGCACACCCTAGATCTAGACTCTCTTTACTCACTCGCACTTACTCTGACGCGTTTTCATCCCATAACCGATATGGCTGATAACTTGACGACCGCTCAGAAAGTTCAGATCGCAAAGGACAAGAAGGACGCCGCCGATCTTGCATTCAAAGAGGGCAACATACCCCTCGGTGAGCCACCGTTTATGTAGACATTACCCTTCAACATCAAGTGGTTCTAAACTGGGTGCAGCTCTAAGCTCTTACCACGGGGTAAATATGCATCGCATCTGTCCGGGGACCCGTGTTGATGGCTACTGCCACAGGCGCTCTTGTATTTACTCGGTCTCGACAAGTGAGCTACGTCCGACCCGTTTCGGCAGCAACTGATGGACGATCTTGCTAGGAATGCTCTTGAAGGAATCGGGATGGCGTCTCCGTCGCCACCGATCGATCCCTCGAAGCCAGATGACAAGACGAAAGAACGAACGGAGGTCTGGCCATTCTCATCTCCGTATGCGTGATTTGGCACGTTCTGAACGCGCGTTTTTCAGGTAGATAACATTGTTGAGAAGATATACGCGAATATGTGCGCTTGCCACTTGAAGAGAGGGAACTGGAAACGAGCCATAGAGACTGCTGACAAAGTTGGACGAGCTCTTGCCCCCCTTGTTCGCTCTGATGTGTTTGTTACCAGGCCCTGGCGAAGAACGAAAACAACTTCAAGGCCATTTTCCGCAAGGCCAAAGCCTTGTCCGAAGAAGGGTACACCGAACGAGCGATCAAACTGCTCGAGCAGCTGAGGGATAAGAGCGCTGCGGGTGAGTTTATCTTCGTTTCCTGCTCGCTCCGCCTGAACTTCCTTGCCAGATGCACCTTTAGCCACCACCGAACTTGCGCGACTAAGGGCTCTCGACAAGGAGCGAGAGCGTGCGAACAACAAGAAATTGAAGGGTGCGACCTTTCCTTGTTTCGAAATCTAGTTCGTTTCAACGAATCCGTTAGGTTTCTTGTCGCGCGACAGGGGAGAGAGGACGGAGAAGCAAACCGAGGATGTTATCGAAGCCATTGAATCCGCACGGATCGAGGAGATTCCTGACGACCAGTGATGATAAGTATGTGCCGGCTGGCTATATGCAAATGTTTTCTTGCTTCCAGTTTCCTAGTATCTCGCATGTTGCATCTTGGTGGTACTGTATTACAAGTCGAATTTCAATGTATATAAGCCGTTCTATTCCTCGACAAGAACAACGTGATGCCGTTCCCTTCCTTCCAGCAGACAAGCCATTCCTTCTTCACTTCCAATTGCCAGACATGTGGAAAGTCCCTTCTGGTGATCATCCACCTCTCACGGAGCCCAGGAAAGCCAATTCCGCGCTGAAATACTGAGCGAGCGGCGATCTGAGAGCCCAGTTATGAGCGGGATGCGGAGGTCATCCTGTAGCGTGGATGACTAGCAGGCCAAACAATGGCGCTGAGCACAGCCCAGTCTTGAGGACGAAGCCACAGTCTACGGGCTTCGATCCCATTCTTCAGTCCCGGGTTAGTGTCCTGTACAGCTTCGACCATCTGAGTGGATGCATCGCTCGTCTAGTCATAGCTTTAGGAGAAGAGAAGACGTTGCCGAGTTTGTAGCTGAGAAAAGCCGTCGCATGTCGACGATGAACGCGATGACCCCGGTCGCTCAGACAGTTCGATATCCGCCTTCTCGTGTGTAAGATTGTGCTGCCCTCGAGACATTTGCCGTGGCGACGAGAGAGGTAATCATGTAGCCGGTAGTTTGCACGCTCTAGAGTCTCAGCGGGCTGCCTGAGCGGTGAGGTCGAGCTCCTTTCGGATCACCGGATGGATGGATGGATCATTGGATGGATGGATGGAGAGATGTGATGCCATCGACATAAGCTAAGCGATCCGTCGGCAAGATTGCCAGGACACCACATCTGGGAGCGCTCCTCGTATCCGGAGGTCAAACTTGCAAGCATGCCCCTGTGGACCTACTGGCACTGAAATAATTCTTCGAGAAAGAGACAAGCCTTTCATTTTGACTTGACGATCACCAAGTGTGGTCTAAACCTGAAACATCGCTCTAGCACGTACCGCAACACGACCCTGGAAGGCTGAAACCAGATGCTCATCGGCGCTTTGAGATCCGTTCCTCATACGTGATCTCCAGTAGAATCCATCGTGTCTTATGGCCTCGCATGGGAACTACAAGTCTCGATACAACCTAATAAATACAATATGTATGCGCTGCAAATAACATACATATGCGCGAGGAGGTGCGTACATCTCCAAGTCACGCTCAGAAAACTGCCAATCTCACGAAAAAGAACCGTGAATCAAGGCATCCCACGCGCTGTTCTTGCTCTTGAGCGAATCGATGATCTTCGCATTGGCGCGCGGATTGAGTGCTTGATATGCAGGGGAGGAAGAGGTAGAGGGAGCGGGGCTGACGGGCAAAGGAATGTCCTGGCAAGGAAGGCAGGGAACGGTCAGCGTGCACGGGAGAGCGAGCAACAGGCTGACCTGGGGGGCGACCCGGCGCGCGCTGTCGGCTACGTGGGCGTGCTCGGCCAAAGGTGACTGCAGATGGGTATGGGTATGGCCGCCGAGATGTGGGAAGGCGGGATGTCCGTGCGCTGGGCTTGCCGTGCCGGAGGTCGAGCGGGAGGAGTCGATGGATGAGGTTGAGCGACCGGACATCAGGGTGGGGCGTTTCTGTACATTTTCAGTCAATCAGGGCTGAGCGTGCACGAGCAGGGGGAAAGATTCGGGAAACTCTGCAAGGTGTATGATGCGAGAAGTAGAGCGAATGTGCGACATGTTCAGCAACACGCACCGGAGAGATGATGGATCCCAGAGCCTGCAAAAGCGCTTCGCGATGGAGTGCATTGGCATTCTTACAGTGTGTATCGTGACCGTGTGCATCGAATGGAGGCTGCGGCATCGAAGAAGGGGATGGGTCAGGCTGAAAATATATCTCGTTTAGTAGCCGATGTCGCTGAATATAAGCACGGAGGACCACTCGCCATAGGTTATAGAGGGCTCAACGCAAGGATGCGGAGCTTAAAGTGTTGGTAATAGACGACTAGTAGAGTAGACACTCGACTGGTTAACCAGCAGAGATGGGGGAAAAGGGAAAGGCAGGGCTCAACTTGAATACAAAGGAACGTTCGCGGATCAACCAGCGAACGGATTTCCCCGCATTTACCCCACACGGTGATCGTGATTCGTTACAAGGCACGTCACTGAGTCATGTAACGCTGGCTGTCGCTGAGCTGTGATTCAACTCGTCATCTGGATTTTGTGCGCGAGCTTTATGCCATGGGATGTGGTCGGCGTAAGTCTGCGCTCTCCCTGCCATGAATTTTTGAAGGGTCGCGCCACATCCAAACGCTATTTATCTCACTTACCGGATTGAGATCGCTACTCAAGCCTTCTTTGCACCCGAATCGACCCGACGTGAAGGAAGCAGATCCAGACACCTTGTGGTCAGTGCTTAAATCCGTGCAAGGTCGTCGGTCAATCTTCAACTCTCAATCGATTTCCGGGAATTCACGAGGGCCGACCCTGCACTTCTTATCCCTGAGTGGTTATGTACAGAGAGGATTTCTAGGCGTTAATTCGTCCGCTGGTCGATTCGATCTTCACCCATGACGAGCCCTTCGAGGTTCCGGACGCTATATCTGCCATAAAAAGCGCTCCCGAATTCTCCCCGATAACTCCTTCACGCATTTCCGAAGCTCTCATTTCGAACCACGAGTCTCTGGCCCTGGAATCATCCCGGAGCTCGTACCGCAGCCGCAAATCACCCGCCGGTGCCTTGCCTGAATGAGTTTCCTTCACACAGCCACCTCACAAACCAGGATGACTGCACTACCATCTTCGACTACAGTATCCGCTGTCGTTCCTGATGTGCATGGTCAAATCCAATATGCGGATAAGACTAACCCGCGAGATACACTGTTCAGTCTCGGTGACCGCCCTCAGCTCGCGCCACCTTCTCGACGCAATGCTCTCTTTCACATGTGCATTGTGCAAACTACTGTCCCAGCCAAGAGTCAAGCTGGCCGCTACCGATATTATTGACTTCAGAACTCAGATAGCTTCTTCCCCGACGGACAGCCTCTGTCGTACGCGACGCGGCAGATGGCGGACAACAAGAATGAGGACATGTGAGATTGAACACTGCGGTGCCATGGTGTGTCACCTCTACTCCGTGCGCTCTTTTGCTCCGCGTCACCAGCCCAACGAGACGTCAAATGTAGACCACCAACTCGCGTCCTCGTAAATGCCGTGCAGCTCGTTTAATTTCCCTTCAAACACCGTCGAGTTCGCTTCCGTCCTCAGCTTAAGGTGGAGAGGCGCTTGCGGCCGAGTCAAAGCCGCCCTGCATCTCTTGCCAGCGCCCCAAGCCAGATGAATTCATCAGCGCTACTCAGCTCGACTTCTCTCTCGCTGCCAGACGCTTCGAGCCGACCGAAGTGCCCCTTTTCTCCTCGGCTTCCAATAACATCTGCGCCCGCATCCATACCGGTGTTGTGTAAAAGCTACTCGTGAGATTGAGTTGGTTGGTTAGCTTCAGCTTGCTATACATAGGCGACACCTTCACGGCAGCGTTCAACCAATCTGGGTTTTGCTACGGCACTGATCGAAGTCTTCGAACGATTTGCCTCTGAATTGAGGCCGGGTCTAGTGCCTGCTGGTAGTCACCGCTTCCAGGTCAGTTCGTATCAATATAAATGAAATTATCAGTATTTAGCGAGCGACCCGAGCTCCCTAAGGTGCATCTTCTTCTATTCATCCCATGCACCTTTTAACCATACTGCCTCTGATAGCTGTGGCCGTTGCCCACAAGCAAGCGACGACTGCCCAGGAAAAGGCCGTGGAAAGCTCTTTGCGCGACGCGGCACTTGTCGTGAGTCCTCCGTGGATAATATGTTCTGCTTACCCGGCCACACTAGTGTGCACCCACTATAGGCTCCTACACCACTGGCCGCAAGCGCGCTTTCGCGCGGAAGGCACTCGCCCGTTCAGCTGGATACCCCACCGGGATAGACGACTACGAATCGTTTGCGCAGGATCCACTACAGATCGGTTCGCCAGAGGAGAGTTCGTTGAGTTGCCAGGCAGTGGAGGATAAGGATATCCAGAACAACACGTGTATTCTCAGTGGGTGTCTCGTTTACGCGCGTCAATTGGTCTCAATGCGTGCGTGAAGCTCCGGAAGTGACTTCCGGGCCGTACTACCACGTCCAAGGACACCCTATTCGTCAGAACATCGCCGAGATGCAGGATGGATTGCTGCTGGTGTGTTTGTTTACTCGACCAACGTTGCCGGATCAGCTCTGACCTGCTCCGCCAAAGTTGCTTGATATCGGTGTTATCGATGTTGAGACATGTCAACCCGTCCCGGACGTGCTTGTAGACATCTGGTTGGCCAATGCAACGGGTTCCTATTCTGGCCACCCCGATCCCGTCGGCAGCAGGAGCTATAGCGACATGCCCGGCGCAATCCCGCGGACGCAGCCCACCGAAACGTGGCTCCGCGGGGCATGGCCCACGGATCAGAATGGTGTTGCCCAGTTTACATGTTTGCATTCGGTCTCCTTGCCTCCCAGCCCTCGAACGTAACGCTCCATCAGCAATATTCCCCGGCTACTACCAAGATCGCGCGACTCACGTCCATGTGAAGGTGTTTCCCGAGTGGACGGTTGTCCATGAGAACGGCATGTTCGCACCCGGCCGTCTTGCGCATGTCGGGCAGTTCTTTTTCGAGGATGATGTCAACGTGGTCGTGGACAAGGTGTGGTTGTCTCCCTCGCCGCATGTCCTAGCTGACTATTCAGATGCATCCATATACTGACAACCCCATCCGCAACACACTCGGACGCACTCGGAACTGGGACGACTCGTTCCATATCTTCGAAGACGCAAGCCGGAACGGATACAATCCCGTCTTTAAAACACATCTCCTCGGCAGTGTGATCTCCCAGGGCCTGGTGGCTTACATCACCATGGTTAGTCGATTTTTGGTTCTACTCGATGACGTTTCACGTTCGACTGCAGGGTGTCAACATGAGCGCGTCGCACACCAACTCTCTGCTCGATGTCATGTGACCGCGTTTCAAGACGCTCACTCGACCGTTGTGGGTCTTGTCGGCTCCTCGGTATATATCTAGACTCTGGTTAGGGCTTTATTCTCTCTGGGTTTCAGGATCGATCGGCAGCGACCAACCATTATGTAGACTGAGCATTATAGTAGCGTCAAAGTGTGACCTTGCGTGTGACATCCAACACCCAGAGCTCGACTGCTTTGTTCACTACGTCCAATGCATCCGTAAAACATCGGAACTCTAGTCAAGAAGTCCTTCTATAGTGCTCAGCTTAACGTCCAACGCCCTCCTCTTTCCTCGCAGCTCTGGGACTTGACCCTCGCAGCCTCGGCAAGAGACTTGTCCGCGAGAAGCTCAGACGGGTTATTTGCTCTCTACGCCCGCTCTAGGCCTACTTTCTCGCCTGCGAGCGGGACGTTTCTGTCCGACCAGTCCCTGAGTTCCTCTCTTCCACCTCCTTGCAAGTTGCATCACCTCGCGACGACTGGCTGGCTGCCCGACATCTCAAGGATGATAGATAATAACCATACAGTGCCTCGAGATTTTCCGCGATAGCGTCCTTTATAACGATACGCCCGCATACATCATGTACGCGATGGGGCTCCTCACACCCCATGCTCTGGGGACAGATACACAAAGGGGGGAAGCAAGCCGCGCGTTTCTGATCTTCGCGGCTCTGGTGTCGGAGGAGCTGGGCGAGGACTGCTTGGCGGAGTGGTTGACCGGTCTTCTCGTGCCGTTTGTGCGCGGTACCTCTATGGTGCCGGGCGCTTAGTCACCGCCTCTTTTGTACAAGCGGCCAAATCAGTCCGGAGTCGGAATTTTTTTTGAATACCAGATTTATAACAATCTTTACCTACTACAATTTGGTTCAAAGAAGTACAAGTCGCACCGTCGCGTTCCAGAGACAGTAGCTAGGACATTTGACGCGTAAATACAATTCCTGCGCTCAATACCCTTCCAAATAAGGAAGGTGGCCAAATCGGGAAACGTGAGAATTTATTTCTTGGCCCCAAGGGACTTTTAGCAAATTCTGTCTTGGGAGATTGTAGAGGACATTGAACTGAGTACTTTTACAAGAGGAATAAGAAATCCGGTCACACTGTCACACACTGAATCGGTTGTACAAAAGAGGCGGTGACTAAGCGCCCGGCACCATAGAGAGGCTTGCTTTGTCGGGGTTGATCAGCGTTCCTACTCTCTCTCTCTCTCTCTGCTATGACTTGCAAGCGGCGCAAAGGCCAGATCAAAAATGAAGTCTCGCCGTCCCGACCACCAGCCAAGAAACGCGCGATTCAGCAAGTGACAGGGAACCAAGGCGAACGATTGAGTCAAACTGCTGATGCTGCTGCTGTCACTGGGAACGTCAAAGCGCGACAATCATCGAACCCGAAAGGCAAAGCAAACCCAAAGCAACAAACTCGACAGAAGACGAAGCGGAGTAGCTTATCAGCAAGTCCATTAGTATGTTCTACCGAGGCGATCTGTTCACCTTTTCAAGACCCGTGCAAGCGGTGCAGTCTGGCGGTAGGGATATGGCGCACGGCCTGGGAGCGAAAGGTTGCCGAATGACGCCCACCGAAGCCCTGCGGGTTGTGATGCTCGCAGTTTGTGTTGTCGCTGTGTTGATGTGTCTGCAGCTTTACCGACAGGACACGGAGGGACTGATCATTTATGAAGGCAATTGCAGCCTGACTGGCTGATACATTCCATGTATCTATGCGGCGTACATTACTAGACAAACACAGGGAACTCGCTGATTCTGAGTTTGGTTGACTGGAACACCCGTTATTCTGGGGTCTGACGAGATTAAGATAAGATAACTCACCCCGTATGGAGTCAGCGTGATGGTGGTCTTGTTTCCCACGCAGGGCGGGTTCGTCGGGGGGCTGGCGGCGAACGTCGGGCCCTCGATGGCCCAGTCGACGAGACACGCTGTGGCGGTGATGCTGAGCGGGGTCAAACCCGAGTCGAAGATCGGGGAGGGCAGCACTCCGGACGCAGGCGGCTTCGACGCGAACTTGAGGCTGCTCGGATCGATCGCGTACTGCCAGGCTGCAGTGGCGTCGAATTCAAAGTCCTGCGCCTTGGCCTGGGCCGTGTTGTTCGCCAGAATAGTCGTGCGCCGGGGGACTGGGCAGAGGGTGAGCGGTAGGAACAGACGGAAGCCTGAACGCACTGTCAAAGGCATAGTTGAGAGGCCCCCTGTGGACAGCAACGGAACCGTGCGGGCGCGACTCTTGTGGATCGTTTTTCAGGTGATGTCTGCTCTTATGCCGCGGCCAGACGCACCGATGGTGATGGGAGCAGGCAGATTCAAGACGAATTTGGTGGTGCCAGCTTTCACTTTGAGGGCGTGCAGACCCTGCTTCGGTGAAACGGCGGCGGGCTTGCCGCCGTCCACGGCGATGGTGCCTTTGACGACCCAGCTGGGGATGCGGACGTAGTATGTGAAGGGCGATTTCGCAGTGATGGTCGTGGTCAGCGTGTCGCTGAACGGGTACATGCTAAAAGCAGATCAGCTGAATCCGGCGAGCACACTGCGAAGGAAAACTCACGTGTCCACGTTGACGGTGACTGGGTTGGCTGGGTGCGGTGTCAGCGAGCAGATCGCGTGTATAGAACGGAGCATAATCACACGGCGCGAGGGTGATCGAAGTAGAGAATGGGCCAAGGTAGGTGTGGACCAGCGACTTCATGTCCGGCGTCGTCGCGAACGAACTTGAGGACTTCAACTGAAAGACCTCGTGCTCGAGATTCAACGCACTTTGTGATGAACTTGGGCCATCCTTGGGGGTGGTTGACCGTGCAGCATCTGGATCGCATCAGATATCCACGGCCTACAGAACACCAAAAGAGCCGGCCTCACGGGTAGTTGGGCTCGAGGCCAAACACGTTCGAGTACGGTCCGTCCACGGCAAATGGGTTCTGGCTCATGTTTCCGGCAAAGATCTGGTTCTGCTGCTGTAGGTACTGTCTGTTCCACATATCTATGACAGCTCGATAAATGGATTAAAAATGACATGGCACTCAACCTACCTCCCGTAAGTGTCGCAGGAAGCGCATTGTACGCGATCCGCTCAACCTATACCAAGCGTTCATGAGTAAGGGGATCAAGCTTTGGCTGGAGTTTCTGGCATACCCGGTCGATGAACTTGGGGTCTCCGATGACCTGGTACAAGTAGGAGCCGGAGAACATGGTCTCGACGACAACGCAGAGCTCGGTCCTGCGTCACGTCAGTGTAAGATTTCAATGTACTGCGGACAACGCTCACCCACGGATGGCCTCCAAACCAGCCAGATACTCGTCAGCATTGAAGATCCCGGAAGGTCGGCCGTGGTACTGGAAGAGAAGATCCCAGCCCTTGCTGGCAACATCCAAATCTGACTCGTTCATCATCATCAGAGATCTCGGTGCTGAGGGGAGTACCGACCCGATTGATTCTTAGTGAATCGGTACGTGGCGGGTAGTGCCTTCAGTCCTTCTGCCATATTGACACCGTGCCACTTGCATCAGAATCAGTTTCAGGCGTTAGGGATACCATGGAGTGAACACTGACTGTCAGAACAGGAAGCGGGTTGGGCGTGTTTTCCACTGTGGAAAGTGTGAGTGGTCTGCATCAGAATGGATTATACGACTCAGACTCGCCAGCCGAGGTGGGGAAATACTAGAATTCTCGCGATCGGTAAGCGAATAATGAGAGGCCGTAGATCATACCTCTGGCAGAAACACCTTCTCCCAGGGTACCCCGGTGTACTTCAGCTGCGCCATTGTATCGATCAGGAGCGCCTGGCTGGCTGCGTCCTTGGGATGATAATCGTACAGCCTACGAGCAAGTCTCAGCGCGATCGAACTATCAGTCCATGCGCGACGCACCACTGCAGGACCATCACGAAATCCTCCCTGATATCGTTAGATAAGGAGGACGACCAGATAAGATGCCAATCATACCAGCGAGTCGCGGTCCAGATCTCGACGCCCGTGTTGTTGCCGCTGTGCAGCATGGTGTTGGCCAGGCTCGTGAAATTGTACAGCGCGTCGACGACCGGAGCGGTGAGCTCCGGGTGGATCTCGGTCATCTGGATGGCACCGAAGAAGAACGGGTAGCTGGATGATATCCGATCAGCAGTCGAGCCGCGAGTCTCGAAGATGAGACGCACCGGCCCCAGAGGTAGCGCGGTTTGTTGGTGTTGACCTCGGGACCCAGCCAGCCGGACGCATCCTGCGTGTCGAGGACATACGACAGGAAGGCGGACGTTCTGGCGTTGATGGCATCGTGGTTCGCCAGGAAACCGTTCGGGACCATCGCGTTGAACCAGTAGCTACCGGCTGCCCGGCATTGAATCAAGCTGGTCTCTGCGGCAGAGATTGAGACCGACCCTCTTCGAGACTCGAGTAGTAGGAATTGCCACCCATCCAGTCAGTCTGCGAGACGCTGGAGGGGGTTGGGCAGGCATAAACAGATCCTGGCATACGGCAGGAGACGCACTAGTGGTAGAATTCGTGCTCGTGGCCCGCGAGACCGTTCGTCTGGACCATCAACTGGTCTTGCAGCCATCCCGTCGCACGAATTCCACCGAGCGGAATGGGCAGGAATTTCTTCGGCGCGACTGTTGTGGTGGAACAGAGGAAACGTCGTCAGGCTTGTGAACTGCGTAGACAGAATTACAGGAGACAACCCACGCGAGGCCTGGGCGGACCCAGCAGCAGCAAGCAGCAATGCACTAGTTGCGAATGAGAACATTGCACTTTCTCCGAGAAGGGGCGATGCGGCGAGCCCATTTATACGCAGATACTCCCATTTGATTGAGAAGAGTGATATGTGGGGCCGCTTGTGCGACCTAGGTTATCGTCTCATCAATCCAGCGGAACGCGGCGGTCCGTTTCGAAAGGGGAAGGAGCGAAATGTGATAGATAGTATGCACGTCGTGTTCCCTGCCTGTTCGATAGAACGACATACCCATTCGGACGCCAGGGCTGGATTCCAACGCGTATCGTGTCGAGGCTTCCCAGAAGCCCCAGTGAAGATCGGATGAGCACCACGAGCCTCCAAAGACACCGGGGGCTCGAGACTACCAGTTCCATCGGAGCCGAGAGCAGTACCTAGGAGTTGGGCGCACGGAGCACGGAGTGCCATCGTCTCGGGAAAAGACGGCCTTGTGAGCAGATTGATGTACCCGCTGTGTGTTCTCGGGTGCAATCACAGTTATTGAAAGAAGCTCCAGGGCTCGGTAGGGTTCGGTGATCCCACAGAGGAGGGCATCCTCTGACTCAAGAAGTGAATGGATAGAGGAACGCGTACGGTACTTGGTAAAGCAAGCAGGTCAGTGGTGTAGTTTCATTCGTCACAGTCGGTCACTCAAGTACTCAAGTCCCACCGTCGCGGTCACATGAGCCATTCACGTGTTGATGAGGACGCGGATGAACGGTAGAGTATACGATAACGAAACTGCTAGCCGCCTCAAGCCCCAGTTTCTCCTAGACATCGAAAAGCCACGGCAGCCGCTAACAGGACTCATTTAATGGCCGGACCTGGGCCTTACACCCCCATGCCGCTTCGCCCGGCGTTGCTGAGACGCTGAAAAGTCCCGATTGGCCACACGGCCGAAATCCATCCTAGCTATCTCGCACGTAATCCCGGTTTGTATCTTGCAGTCTTGAGGTCTCTCAGTTTGATCCAGATTCGTCTCATTATGTATCGACTCATCACAAAAGATTCCATCCGTGAGGGGCAAGCTCCAGCTGCATCGCGTATCTGATTCGAAGCAAACTGTGTGAGTTCCAGTAAGCGACGTTAGAAGAAGTAGAAACTCTACATGGAAAGGACTTCTAATGGAAGTTGCGGTCGCATCACACCACTTCACAGAGGGTTCGTTCCAGATACACACGTGACCGAATTCAATTCTGCTTTCTACAGTTCTCGCCTACTTCAAGTCAATTTGGCGATTTCCTCGTTCACAAAGTCTTTGATTTGGAAACCGCCTGCGGGCGCCGTGACAAACCCTGCCTTTTCCAGCACACTGAATGTCATGTCAAAAACTTGCGCGGTCGTAGCCGTGGAAAGCTTACTCGAGTGTATGTTTGATGACGTCTGCGGGAATGGCCAGACAGTCCCCCGGATATCCGACAGTCTTCATCCATGCCTGCAGAGACGGATCGAATCCAACGATACTGTGTTTGGTGGCCTGACCTCACATTGATGTCCTCCTCTCCGTATCCGAACTTGGCCTTGATAACCTCCACATTGGGACCTGCGCGGTTGGATTCCGAGTGGAAATCCCGAACGAAGTCCGAAAGCCGAGTCAAAAAAGTGCGAAGGGCTTCTGCCGGAGCCCGCGTCGGTGACGGATGCGCAGCGATTAGCCACGACGCCCACGGGGTGGGGACAGACCCAATCTGCGTGAATGGTTGGCTGGTCAATTACCAGTCGAGAAGAGTCAAAAAGGCGACGTACGAAACGGGCTTCGCCCCGGTCAACCCAAGGCTTGGTCGTAAACCACTCCCACATGAAGGCACTCGTCGTTCCATCGTTCACCGAGTCAATGAGCCCGTGAATGTCGTTGTTGACTGCTCCAAGGTCACTAGGTCCGATCAAAACACGGAAGCGCGCGTACTCTTGAACTGCAGATCATCCGTCGGCCATCCCTGCTGCATGGCCATCACATACGCCATCGTCTGACTCCCGCTGCCGAGACGCGAGATACCGATGGTCGTGTCCTTAAGGTCTGTGATGGAGTTGTACTTGGTGTCTTTGCCCGTGATGACAGCCCTGGCGCTCAGTGAGATCGAGTCGTGAGCGACCTAACTCCGAGGCAACGCACCAGTTCAGTGGTGTAGATACGTAGCTTCCAACAAGCTTGTAAGCTGTGGAACCCTTCGCGATGCCGGAGATCAGAGGATCGGTGAGAGCGCTGCGGTCGATCGTAGGTCCTGTAGTAGGTATGACTTTTGGGTTAAACGCACATTGCGACATCGATCTCGTCGTTGGTGAGACGCTGTATCAGTTGCCCTGTACCGCCTGCACAATACGCTCAGTTGCAAGTGAGAATATGGCAGGCGCGCAGACGCACTGGGGCACTCGACGAGGGTGAATGTTTCGTTCTTGTCCACATCATTCAGTTGCAACAGCGGCGTGGAGAAGTGCTCGCGGACTTCATTAGAAGTCAGTAAACAGACTTCAGATGATTTCTCTCATTGTACTCACCGTATCCAACACGCAGAGGTCGAGATGACATGGTTGACTGTGACTAAGGCTTGATAATCTTATCGCGGTTGCATCTGCTTTTATCTCTTGATCAGTTCTCCGTAAGCTTGTTCGACAGTCACTTTCGCGTTTCTTCGACAACTCGGCGAGATTTGCGCGAGATAGCGAAGGGGTGCATTCAATCATGGTGCGTGAAATGTCCTTGCTTCTCCCATCCTTTCCTCAATCCCACACTATGTCCCCATTACAGAGCAGTAACCGAAGGAAACGTATGCGGCGCGCCGCGGACCCGTGCCTTGGCTTCTACTTTCCACCAAGTTCCCCGACTCCGCCATCCGCATCACAGATGAACATTCCCCCGATCGCAGTCTTGGAAAATAGCTCAGATCCGACAGACTCATCGTGTCCGGAGGTGGACGAACTGGAGACCTCTTCAACAGACTATTTGACTGTCGATGAATTCTTGAAGCACATTCACCCACCTCCCAAGAACACCTATCACAAAAAGAATAAACGGACTATGGTACATGACGAGAAGACTGATACGAGCCAAGTCAGACTTGAAGAGAACTACGGTACAGAGCCCCCTCGCAAGCGGAAACTCCTACAACGCAAACCTCTGAAGTCTCGTCTCCTCACGGCTGCTTTGATCGCCGATGTCGATCCTGATGATTTTTTGCTCGACGAAACACCGCAGCGAACATCGCTCGTTTTCAATAGACCACCTTCTCCCATGAAGATCCTACCCCCGAAGCGCCCGCGAAAACTGATAGACACGAAAAGCACACGGCTTCCTCGTCACAACTCATTTCCTTGTGCTCGAGGAAGCGCTTTTCTGGACCGATCCTTGGCACCGTGCCAGCAACTCAATACGCCGACAGAATGGCGTTCCAAACTTAGACTCCCGTCTAACAATGCAAATCGCAAAGTTCGCAAAGTTCCTCCGGCGGCCAGATCCTCAGGCCCTTTCGTGTATGCGCCCCTCAACCTAATTTCTCATGCAGAGGCTGAACGATCTTACTCTCGCCTGAGGTGCGTGTATGCGTGTTGTCACATGTCCGGGGTGTCGAAAAGTGTCGATAGGTCTGGAACACGTGAGCCGTTACTTGACCCTCTTCCAGTCTCTCAAACTGGGCGGATCCCACTCGATCTCCGGTCTATCAGCAAGCCATCCTCAGTCAAAGTTGCAACTCATTATCAGTCAGAATCTCCCACCGTCTCATCTCAACAGCCCTCGAACGGTTTACTTGCACGCGGAAATGGTCTCCCATCCGACGCAGTTTTGGCATCCAATGAGGATCATGATAATACCAGTTCTGTCTCAAACATCGAGTCAGCTAACTCTGACACCTCTGCCGATCCGTTTCGAGCTACGAACAGCAACGCCTCCATGAAACCTCTTGGATCTCTACTCGGGCAACTGTACGAGATCTCGCGCGCTGTTTCTCAAAGCCAAGTCAATACAAAGAGCAAGCAAAGGCGACCCAAGGCACGTCGATCGACTAGGAGTGACGCCCTCGCGCCTAAAAGCTTGATGAGAAACTTATTTTCGTCAACCCCTCCTCCTTCAATCACCAACGCCCAGCTGCTTAGTCCAACTCTTGCGGCTTTCTATTCTGATGTCCCACAAGTCGCTCAAGCTGCCTCTCAGTTCCCTATTGCAGATGCTACAGCCTCGAATTCGTCTAACGCGATTCTGTATCAAGTACTTCTTCCGTCGACACCACCGCCTAGTAATGTGCAAGCGCAGACAGACTTCTTTGAATTTCGCTCCAGATGTACGCGAATTGCAGCGATAGTCAGTTCTTCATTCACTGACTGACGATCAGAAACTGTCACACTTCGCCTTCCGTCTGTGACTGAAAGATGACAAAAGGGCACAAAGAGTGGCCGTTATCGACAAGATGTACAATAACTATTGATACGGGTATGAACGCAGAGTACTGTCCAGTATTACGTACAACAGGCTCGTCATTCTCGAGAACAATGTCTTTCCAACTCTACCGGACGACAGCCGGGGAAGGGCGTTCGAGCGTGGTCAAAGTGTCTTCGAGGATCCGAGCTCGCGAAGCATCCTGTGCTTCCTCCCAGTCGCCGTCGACGGTTTTGTAGCTGACAGGTCGTGACCGGCGCTGTTCTGTCATCGACCGCGCCGACAAAGCGGATCCGCGCCGGCTAGCTTCGGTGATCTGGGAAACAGGCCGTTGTGCCCGTAGATTGTCGCTGAGGAAGCCGGACAGGAGGAATGTGCTGCCGCGGGTGTTACCATAGGCCGGTGGAGGTGCAACTGCGATCAGATGATCTTCGGCATCGCCTGTTCCGGCACCGCTTTGCGCGAGCGCAGCTGCATATGTAGGCAAGGGAGGGCGGTTCCAGGGCGAGAGACCAATAGACGGATCAGTCATCGCCCGCCGCCGCGCACTCGGAAGCATCTCTCCGGGGTGCAGGTAACTGTATCGCTCTGCTCGCAGACGGAAAACTCGACGCTCGATGAACAGCAGCTGCACGAGTACCGCCACACCGAAGACGACGTGGATGAAGATAGCCGAGGACCCATTTCCAAGCACAGGTTGACTGTCCTGGTTTTGATTTTGGGTCTGGGGGCCATTGAAACCGGGGTTGGGGTTCGGGTTGGGGCTAGAGTTGGAGTTGGAGTGCCCGACACGCGTGACAGTGAAGTACCAAGCAACAATCATCCCCGCAACAAGCAAAAGCTGAGCAAAGAAAGCGAGAAGGGTAGTAAGGCGGAAGCCCCAGAACGCAGGGACTTTCTTGGGCTTCAAAAATCCCAACAGTCTCTTCCGCTTCGTGATGGAGTTGGGAGTGGTCGCGGTGGTGGCAAGAGAGGCAGTCGATGCACTAGCAGCAGTCGCGGGCACGGCGGGTGCAGAAGACTCGACGCTCCCGTTCGCACTGTCACTGGAAGATCTCTCTTCGGGATGAGGCACAAGCAAGGTTGTGGCCGGTGCACCATCGCTGGAATTACGCCGTCCCTCCTCCGCCTCTGTGAGTGCCACCTCCGACCATCCTATTTCGCCCTGTTTGGTTGGCAAAGGGCCCGCCTGAGGCCTGATTTCCGAATCGCTAGGAGAGCTGGACGAAGAGCCGGACGGAGAACTGGAACCAGATGTTGAAGCCATAGTACTCGGATTCATGATCAAAAGGTCGGGCTAGGCCGAAGAGGAAATGAAAAAGGACCTTGCGCCTGGCAAGGATTGAGGCCCCGACCAGGGATCGTTAGTCGGTGAATGGACGGAAGGGTCTGGGACAAGACACTGTCTGGACTCGTCAGCAGTCCCGGGCCCCCGCGATTGCTGATCGTTGATGGATGATCGCGTTACCAACCACACTGATAGATGGGCACTGCCGCCAATACAATCGAAGCGTGATGCCGAAAAAGCTCCTGCAAGAAGCAGACAATCATATGGGTCCATTCATCCCAAGCAAAAATAACTGGACCAACTCGGATGCCAGTGAAAAGGTTAAGATTTTACAAATGCTACACTCGACGTTGAACTGCCGCTTTGACCTCCAAATGTAAACGTCCGGTGTTGTATCCGAGAGCTGTGTAGACGGTGAATGATAATCTTATAGACGGACGAAACGAATACATACTGATACACAAAACCGGTCTCAGGCGTTTCAAAATTGGCCCGGAGCTCCTGCTCAGTGAAGTTGCAAGCTAGACGTAGCATCAAGTCGACCATTCAATGAATGGAGTGGTTGCACTCACAGGTAATCAAGAAACTTCCCCCGGATCTGATTAGATGCGCGACTCGCGCAGGATAACGCGCAATGGGAGCATTCCCATCCATATCTTTCTCGCTCAGCGCAATCGCGTCGTAGGTCCCCTTGTCGAGTATCAAGTCCCAGCCTTGCTCTCGCAGTGGCGGCGGGTCATCAACCAGGAAATCGCACTCCGCAAACGTCACGGTCTCTCCTCCATCTGTTGCAGATGCAACTGCACGCGCCAGATCCACTGCCCCAGCACTGTAATCAATACCACATAGATTTGACCCGTTGTATCCTGCCTCGATCATAGCGAACAGCAGCGTTCCGTTCCCGCTGCCCACCTCAAGGACTGACGCGTTTTGTGTTGGGGGGACATATTCCAAGGCCCATTGAACCATTTTTTCGACGCTCTGAACACCAAACCTGAGATTCACACGCTCTGAGTAGCAGATTGAAGATGTAAGAGTTGGTAGACGCACCAGATCTCTCCTTCATCTCCATGATCGTGGAAGTTGGTCAGCTCTGTTTCATAGACTTGATCCCAACTGGAAGATCGGTTGGAGGTGATCTTCGCAGGCGTTGGCGCGCTTACTGCTCCTTGGTGCCAAGCTTTGAGGGCTGCAGTTCTACAGTAGACATTGTCGTTTTCGGCAAACTGATGAGTGATCCATTGATCATTGATCAGTGACAAGTTCTCAGTTCCGAGTACAGAACCAATTGGTGATATTATTTCAGCAAGTAGCAAATGCTTTGTCTATGTCAGGCCTCTTCGGGTTCCTCCGCCATCATTCCAGCTAAAGCTCCAGGATCATCTGCTGCTGGGCCATCAAACACAGCAAAAGCAGTCCTGCCTTGTCCCGCTGTCCAGCCCGATCCACGATCTACAAACACTTCGGGTGAGCGGTCCAGCAAGGCCTCAAGATCTTCATCGCTCAGAATTGCCGTGTTGCCCTTCCCGCTACGGAGAGTCGATGGCAACACATCGTCCTCTCGCTCAAGACGAAGCAGATCGGCTGCCATTTCAGCTGTGGTCGTCCGCCTTCCATCTGCTCCAGTCGGCCGCTTGAATTTGCCTCTGGCAATCACCAGAGCCTCTAGTTTCCGCTTCTCAGTAGCCTTCTCCATGATCTTCTCCTCGATGCTGTGTGCAGTCACGAGCCGGAAGATCAGCACTGGTCTTGTTTGTCCGATCCTATGCGCCCGGTCCTGGGCCTGAGCGTCCATTTGAGGGTTCTAAGTTTCTTGAGCGCTACCCAGATAGACACCCGAACGCGTCACGCACCCAATCTTGGTCGTAGAAGATGACAGTATCTGCAGCGGTCAAATTGACACCCAATCCACCGGATCGGGTGCTGAGCAGAAACAGCCGAGGCGCATCAGGTCTGTCACCAGCTGATTGAAAGAGATTCATCTGCTCTCGACGTTCTAGAGGAGGTGTGGATCCATCTATCCGGCATATCGTCCAACCCTTCATATCTACGGCCCAGTCCTGACCAGAATTTCAGCGACATAGATGGAACAGGCGCAAACCGAACCTCTATAATATCAAGCATCGTCGTGAATTGGCTAAAAAGTAATACTTTATGGCCCCGACGGAACAGTTCAACGAGAAGTCGATCAAGAAGTAGCATCTTGCCACTTCCGCCGACCAGCTCTGCTTCGCGAGCAGCGATTTCAGCTTGCGTAGGTGCTGAACGACCCAGGGTCCAGATTTCGTCATCCGGTCGCGAAAATAAGAACGGGTGTGAGCACACTTTACGGAGTTGCATGATCTTATTCTGGAGGTTCATGCTGCTCAACTGCTTCGCTGCATACAACATATCAGCATTTAGAACGAGACCAAAGGAAACACGCACCGATTCCACGCCTGGCAAACTCATCAGCGACTCGCCGGCGTTCGGCTTCCTCCAGATCATCTTGACCGTCGGGCCTCGCTCGAGCTTTAGCTTGCCTCGTTCTGAGACCGACTTCCTCGTTCTCCGTCTCAACGCTTGCCGGTTCTACGGTCTTCGTAGACCCCGTTACCCATGCCCGTACATTTCCACTGACGATGGCCTCATAAGCTTCGTGTTGCAGCTTGCTCATCTTCGCGTACAACACATACGACTTCTTCGGAGGCAGAGCAGAGCCCAGAACATCGGCTTTCACTCGTCGTAAGAGGAAGGGCTTCAAAATGGCATGCAGTTTCACAATGAAAGCGCCCATCCGCTCAGAGGGCATGCCGGACGACAAATTGGGAGAGAACCATTCTTGGAACGAGTCCACGTCGTCAAAGATGTCTGGCAAGATGAAATTGAGAAGAGACCACAGTTCGGCGAGATTGTTCTGCCAAGTTGATAAGTAGGAGGACGCAAGCTATTTCAGGGGTGGTGCATACATGCAACGGCGTGCCCGTTAATATCATTCGTCCAGCACTTTCATACTTCTTCACCTCGCGGATGAGAGCACAATGCATATTCTTCAAACGATGACCTTCATCAACGACAATATACCTAAGCATCATGAGCGCGCGCAGCGACGGAGCGAGAAACGCATAGCATACCCCCATGGATAGGCACTCAACGACGATCGATCCTTCATGATCAGCTCGTATGTGGTGATCACAACAGGAAACGCTCTGAAGTGGGCGTCGATAGCGGCCTCCTCTGGATCCTGCTCAGGTTCCTCGGAAAGTTTCTGTTCATCGACGTCGTCGCGATCCCCTCTCTTCCGCTTTTTCGCAGCTGCGCCACGGCCTTTGCCTTTACCCTTACCCCTGGCAGCAGTCTTCTTCCCTTTCGACGATGAAGCAACAGGGGTGGCCTTGGAGTCATTGTTTCCCCATCCGTCAGGTAATGGAATGGCAGTGCGACGAAGCTCAGCGCGTTCAACAGGGGTCCCATGGTACATGAGGACGGGGATCTATAGGAAATGAGATGGTTCGTGTATTAGAATCCTGGAAGCGCACTTTAGGTGCAAAACGCTTGAATTCATCAACCCAATTGTGCATCACACTCAGCGGGCATACGACAAGGAACGGACGGGTGGTGCCCAATTCCCTTAGATGTGCAGCGAATGCAATCGTTTGCAGAGTTTTCCCCAAGCCCATCTCGTCAGCTGTGGAACGTGCGGCAAGATGAGTCAAGGCAGCAGGCTATACGCGGATGTGCTGACCCACCTAGAATTCCGGAGATGCCTTGAGCGTTCAAGCTGACCATCCACTGCAGTCCTTCGAGCTGATAGTCCTTCAGAGTCGCGCCCGTGACAAGGGCTGGTTGTGGGAAAGCGCCGGTGTCCTCATCCTCCTCTGCAGACACGACCGCTTCCTCGGCTTCGTCTGTGCGTCTCCTCTTCCTTGGATAAGAACGCGAGGTATTTTTCTCCTTCGCTTTCTCGGCCTGTTTGCGGCGCATGTGGGACAAGTGCTCCACGCGTGCTTCGTCCATCTGCTTTTTGAGAATCTCGCTGTACATCGTTGTCCGCTCAAGAATTGCCTCTAGGCGAGCCAATTTATCCTCAGAAAGACCTTCGCCTTCTAATGGATCAACTCCCGCCTCATCATCAACTCTACCCTAGATTGCAGTGTGAGGTTGACTAGAACAATAGCCTATGGATGTCTCACTTCGCTTTCTAGACCTTCTGTAGTCGCCTCAGACTCCGGAGCAGGAAAAGGAGACGATGGCGCCGTGCTACTCGGGGGCATAGACTCGGAAGTCGATATGCGCGTTGGTGACGGAGAAACTGACGACTCGGACGACATGACGGTTTCAGAGGTAAATGATTGGTCACGCGCGCGTCCAGTCACGGCGCACGTGTGGGAGTCATGAGCGTTCGTTCAATAAATACTCAATGCGTTGAACGACTTGAACAAGTGTTGAGGGCATACTATATTTTCCGTTTCAGCGAACAATGAATCCATGGCACTAAGAATGTGTTTTAGTGGTAAATGATTACAGCAGTACATCGAACAAATTATTATCCGCTAAAATCCTAGCTTGCGCCTCAGCCTTCCAGTCCCGGTGGATGATATCTCTCAGCAGTCTCTGCTCAAGAGCACTTTCTGACATCCACGGTGGAATATAGCTGCGAGAACAGTCGATAGACGGACAGATAAGAACACGACCACGACTTACCTTTCAATTGGATGACTAAGTGCATCGTTGATTGCGCGCTCGAATCCAGTTCGGTCGCCAGCAAAGACATGGTATACATAGGGTGGATTTGCATCAATGAGAGATGTGTGTTGTACTGTCCATTGTGTGCGATCCTCAGGGTTCGAATGATCCCACTGTGGAAGGGTCAGCCGCAGCAGTGAGATCCAAGTGACGACCTACGTTTCCGACTGGGTTCAAGAATGGAACACCCATGCACAGATTCTCGAGCACTATAGACTCCCTGCAATCCACGATAAGCTGGGATGCTGAAACGAGTGGCGACGCCACTCACTCTCGAGGATCCCACAGTCCAAGCATTAGCTTGGATCGGGCCATCTCTTCCACGGTCTGGACGAATGATAGTGTGCCGAGCTCCACCAGATTGGAAGGCACCAGATGCAGCCCATCTGCTTGATGATAGTTCTTCAAGCGGCCCTCGACAGGATCCAGCGAAGCCACAAAAGGTATGCCACTGGATCGACCGAACGTCTCGAAGAATTCGGGATCCCACGACGTGTGATGCGGTGCAAAGTAAGTCTCCAATGTCGCCAGGATATACACACGGTTCAAGCGCTCTTCGGGCGTGAAGTGGGGAAGCTGCTTCGCACAGTTTGATTCCATGCTGTAACCGACGTATGTTTTGTTGTTGCTAGGATCCCGATCGAGAGAAAGAGACCATTGTTCTCCGAGCGGATTGGCACGCTCGATGATGTGCCTTTTGTTCCAGTGCAACATCTTCCATATAGGAATGCCTGGTAGATTGTTCGGAGTCCGGACACAGTTGATGCGATCCTTCAAACAGTCTTCGATATCTCTGGCATCCATGACCAGGGCTTTGACCTGGTCAGGGAAGAGACGATAAACTCGTTGCGCCCACTGCACATCGTTGGGGCTGAAGACGTAGATGATGCCTAGCGCATCAAGAGCACGTAGGATGGACCGGGTCTCAAGATATTCATGTCCTCTGAAGCGAGAGACACTGAGATCCTCGGCAAGAAAAATGATCACTAGAGATGATGAGTGGACGTCGCTAGTGACGGAAAAGCTCATACATTTAGAATTCGACCTGCACTCCTGTTCTTGTAGGCAGATGTCCATTGTCCGAAGGGCTGCACTGTTATGCGTGTAATGGGCACTGGATTTTGCAGCGGTCTCTGATAGAAGAGACTCGATCTCCACTGCTGCTGTCTGAGGGTCGTATTTGACCCCTTCGACAACGACACCCGTCTGCGAAGGAGAAGGTGGGGAACGGGAGGATGTTGGAGTTGCCTCGACCATGTTGAGAGGCAATGGAATATGCTCTGTTACTTCCCCATAGTCGTCAGGTCGGAATGGATGCAAAGGCTAAGCCTGATCATCATCGCTGGAGGAGGACCGGTCTAACACACACACCTTTCGTCCCAGTCTCACAACAGCCAGCCATGTCAGCCCGACTACCGCAACAAGGAAAAAGCAGGTCGGTGTACGACGGCCACGACAAGACATGGGGGCTTGGATGGGGACAAGGTCGATTGGACCGTGTGGAACATTGATACTTAGGGGCTTTGAGCGGAACATGAAAGCAGTGCTGATGCTGCTGTCCCTTGTTTCCGACCCCTTGAACTGTCAATGCAAAGCATGAATACATACGTACATTCCACGCTGTATAGAGTAGCTGATCGGCTTTAGCAGAATGTCAAACCAATTTGTGAGATTGAGAAACAAGCGTGAAAGGTTACAGTGTACAATCGAGATAAGCACGAGAAGAGTATCCACCTATTTAGCAGAAATCTTCCGTGTGAGAGTTCTGATCCTTTCAGCGTTCCTCTTGCGCCGTTCAATGTCATTATCGACGCTGGTGTTCATGCGCATGATGCCCGCATTGGCGCTAGGTGCAACAGTGTAGTTTGGTAGTTCGCTTCGAGGAATCGAAACAGCGTTCTTCCGCACACGATCTTTGTCGGCCAGTCGTCCCTTTGCCAAGATACTGTTGAGTCGCTCGACATTGCGCTGAGAGGAATCTACATCCAGCGGCTGAGCTGTTGGAATGATTCGGTCACGATACGAAGCAGAACGCTTGATGATGGGCCTAGACCAGGTCGATACCAGTTCCTCCGCAATCCGCGCAATATCGAATGTGACGCGCTTGCACTTCGTGTAGAATAACACAATTCGCGCTAGCCCCGATTCTTTCAAGACGGCGGTATCAATGAACTCCATTCGCTTGATGAGGGGGAAAAATTCGCGCTGGATATTGAGAGCGGGCAGCGAACGATCAGGCAGAGGTTCAAGCCACTTTCGGACGGCTCCTAGAAGGTTGTTGTCGATCATGGACTGAGCCAGAGAGAATCTAAGGAACATCAGCGTGACAGCGAGTTGATACAAAGAGTGTACATGCTTGCGAAGAGTCTCCATTGCTTCCGGCAGCATTTTGAGCTTGGCTAGAGCGGGTTGCTTAGCCTCGTTAGCTTTCATGTCCTCTTCTGCAGCGTTGATCATGGCCTCTCGTAGCCGCGCCACCTCGTCGTCCGCAAAACTATCCAGCGCTTCCTCGCCTTTTCGTTTCTTGGAGCGGTTGCTCTTCTTTGGTTTCAAGATAGCTTCGATTTGCATATCCAGTCGAATTTTGCTGGCTGTGAAGTTCGGCATATGCACGCTACGTGAAATATCAGTGGCTCACCTTGCTCGGGTGGTAAATCATTGAGGTCTATGGGCTCCGGTTTCCTCTTTCGTTTGCGCGCGGGTCTCTCCTCATCAGCTTTCGTCTTCGATCGTTTCTTGGTTTTGATGACTTTCTTCTTTTCCTCAGCATCATCTTCCGAGTCCGCAGACGACCCATAGTCGTATTTGCGCTGGGAAGGCGATTTCCGGCGTTGCTGTCTCTGATTATCTTGGGGTACGTTAGCAATGTGTGGCTCCGAAAGTCTTTAGAAATATCACCTTGCTCTTCATCAGACAACTCGGAGTCCGAGCCACCAAAGATTGCTCTTGCAAGATGCTGGTAGTGATGAGCCAAGGTGTGAGATATGTGAAGCAGCGGAGAGCGAACGAACCTCGTTTGGGACGGTTGCCATTGTGAAATGACAGTACTCCAAATGTGCGTTGTGGCCGTGGGCTAAACGGTGCTTGCGTTGTGACAGCAATGTCACGCGCAGGTCAGCATCGTCACTTGATGGAGTCACTCATCGTTCAGAATCATTCGCGCTGAACAGGTTTGCCGGTTGACAGAGTGCCTTGGAGTGCGGCTTAGTCAACTCTCTAAGCGGGGAACAACAGATGCACATGCGTGAGTCTGTCGTCTCCATATCGAAGGCTCACTTCCAGTTCAGCAGACGTAGTCGGTGGATTGTCCAGTCCAGTGAAGGGAACGCCGAGCAGCATTTGAAAGTTTGAAGCTTGAAGTTTTAAAGGAGACCGATGTCGACGAGTCCTTCAGCCCGTGAACATTTGTCAAAGTCCGCAGGCGATCAACGTTCCAAGTCCAACCTCGTGTCGACCTGTGTTTTCCATGGAGCTGAGCGGGCCGGGTCTCGCCGGACAGTTTAATTCTGCACGGGATGACATCAATGATCGCGTAATGCTCGCCACGAACACGCAGATCTATGCGGCCACTTTTTTACCGAACCTGCCTCTTACCAGCCCACCTGGAGCCAGGCCGAGGAAATGTGTGCCAATGCTTCCACCTCCTAGCTCAACCTACACTGCATTCAAGCTTTCTGCACTCCTGCTTCTGAGTCCTATTCCCCATTACGACACTCCACTCGATTGGTACACCAGCCCCGCCATTTCAAGAGGCGATGGCGGTCGAACTCCCTTCTCATCCCCCAGCTCTCTTCCCCACCCTCGGGAACGACGCGACCGACATGGTTTCAACGCTACGGAGTACGGCACCAGTTTTGCCCCACCGATTGACGCCACTGGATCATCGTTCCTCCCATGCTGAACA
This sequence comes from Mycena citricolor, assembly GCA_963692855.1. NCBI lineage: Eukaryota > Fungi > Basidiomycota > Agaricomycetes > Agaricales > Mycenaceae > Mycena > Mycena citricolor. Next base: position 2,377 of record CAVNYO010000148.1, on the reverse strand, counting down.
TACAGCACGTCCTCGCGCTAAATCCTCGGGCCCCATTCCACCCATTCGCCAGAGGACGCGAACCCTCTCTTCGCTCGCGGCGAACCCCCGGCATCCTCCGTTTCTCCGAGCGGCGAAACAGCCCCGAGTTCTGGCGATGCTTCTGGCGTGTTCTAGCTGGGCCACTGCATGGGCTCTTTTCAACACATGTCGCGACATTCGGGACTTCATCTATTGCCCTGAACTCAGGGACGTGATCTTGTCCCGCTTCGTTCCTGACTACGCTGCATGTTTGCGCGTGTCTGACCCGCGTCGGTTGACGAAGGTGCCGATCGCGTTGACGGAATTGAATACCCTCAGTGCGCGCCCATTCTGTCTGATGGATTGATCTGATAAGTGGACAGTGATCTCTCGAGCAATGCCTCTGCACCGGTTTCCGATGCATGCCCTGACATGTGTCTCCGGACTCTTGCCCAACGTCGATGATCTTGAGCGGGAGGAAACACGGAAGTTGACGACATTTGCGCTGGTCCATACCCGCTTCGTGCTTCTACTCCAGTCGCTGGCGCACAGTTCGATCTTGTCTCCACCCCCCGAGCAACATGAACTCACGCTTAGACTCCGGCCCGAACCGAGATTGCGACAGCTCAACTTTCCGCCCCCCTTGTCCCATAAATCTGCCTCAGAACCATCGCCGGTGTCCCGGGGTCGAAAGAATTCCGTCGGATCCCGCAAAAGCTCCGACTCGGTTCGATCGGACACCACCTCGCTGGTTACACGTAGTCTCTCTCGCCCTGCGAACAGGTTGTCCATCTTTCGAACAGGCTCAAAGGCTCCTCCGCCTCCGGCATCCGAGCCCCGCTCGCTGAGGCACTACACCTCTGGTTGGCGGCATGCGCTGCAGCGGGCCTCCGGCTCATTCTCGGACGACGAATGGGGACGAAAGAAACCACTTGAACGGGCCCACCGGCGACTGGCTTCGGTTAACCTTTCAAGCGGCTCTTCGTCACTCTCGAGCCCCTCTCCTCCCTTTTCACGCGATTCGACCGTTGAATCGTCGCCTATCCGACGCGACGTGTCAACACACGACCTAAGTTTGGCCACACAACGAACCCGTGCCCCTATTTTGCGTGTGTTTGTGCCGTGCACCGAAATGGAGCGGGACGACGAGGAAGGATCGATTGCCCAGTGCGAGGATCAGCTCTATGACGCTGGGCTCTGGCCCTATCTGTCGCTCGGGGACATCGTCTGCAACTTTGGCTACGTTCCTCCCGCGAGTCCTGATGTGTCTGACGGCAGTTTGCCGGATGCGACGAGAGAAATTGTTTCTCGAAGTACATGGCTCCTATTCGATGGCCGCAGGCTTGTCCCATATAGTCCTCCAGAATCACTCCCTCTGAGCGATCCTACGATGCTTCCGTCACCGTTCTACTTCATTCACATTATTCCGCCACTCTCGGATCCCCTGTTCACCGTTCGAGGGTTTCCGGCATGCGACGATATCCCTCAGCTGACATTAGTCACCGTCTCAGCGAAGGTCCGCAGCCCCCATTCGCCGCTAGGCTATGCTCTCGTGAAGAAGTCTGCATGGACTGCACGTGTTTGGCGCCGAGTAGCTCAGGATGACGAGATGGGACAGGGCTGGCAGGGCGAATGGATTCTCGAAGCCGATGGAACCCTGGAGGGGCAGAGGATCCTTGTCAACTGTCTGCGCGGAGTCACAGGCCCGTATAGGCAGTGGCAGATCGTCCGGGAAAAGTGTGCAGGAGACAGACTATACCTCAGGTACGTGACCTGTCATCTCCAGTCCTGAATTGCATTGACTAATGGCTTGAAGACTAATTAAGACATTCGCGAGCAAACGTAGTACTATCTCCCGACTAACGAACCATGCATCTCAAATGACCGTCTAGACTATGTAGAGAATTCCAGACTATTACTCATCATCATTCAAAATGGACCACATCGGACACTTGTAACAGTATTATACCACATTGCTAATTATCAAGACTGCTGGCATAAACATGCTTCGTGCACGTAACAGCGACGGTCGAGATAAATTTCAGCCAGATCACAGCAAAAAGAAATGTTGATATGGTTGAATTCTCATCATCTAACACAGCAGCATGGCGCAGTCTGGGAGCGCGCGGGGCCCATAACCCCGAGGTCACTCGATCGAAACGAGTTGCTGCTATCTTCTTTTCCTCAAAATCTTTTTTTGATTGCAGCCCTGCCCGAGAATCCGTCCCTGTGAGATTTGACTTGGACCGTACTTCTGGAGCTGTCACGTCCGGAGAGATGTAAACGGGAAATCCTAACATGATGCTTTCATTTTCTTGGTGCGTCCGTCGATAATTGCCTCTCCCGGAAATCAGGAGTAAGATTGCTTGTAGCTGCT
>CAVNYO010000147.1:0-82974 GCA_963692855.1 Mycena citricolor | reverse complement strand
TATAGCACTGTTACTGTTCCTGCTGCTGCTGCTGCATCTCGTTCCCCCCCACAGGAGCCAAGACAGCGGGCTCGGCTTCGACAGACAGCGGAAAGGTACGACACCGCCGAATAGGGGACAGGCTGTTCAGCTCGGTGTATCGGGCTGCCGACGGAGGCTGTGGATGAGCGAATCGCGTGCGAGTGGCAGCGGAGGAGCCGCATCGGGCCTAGCAGGAATGGTGATTGACTGGGCGAAACGTCGGCCGTCCGGGTCTCTGGGCATGACAGTCTTTGCAGACAGAGAAGGACTCGTCATCTCCGGAGGATCGAATGGAGGAGAAGACGACAGCGGTCGATGCACTTGGCCCGCAGAATGCTGTTGCTGTTGCTCCTGCTGCTCCTGCTGCAGTTGCTGCGCCTTCGAAGAACCGCTCGAAGAACCGCTGGAGCCGGTGGGTGAATCCGGTCGGATACCCATTTCGAATGGATGCCACCCGTTCTGGGCCTTTCCCTCTGCGATCGCATCGCGAGCTTCTTTCGAGATGTCGAGAACTCCCTCAAGGATAACGGGCTGGCCCTGGATGACCTGCTGTCCGACACGCTGTGGTCTGGTGGCACTAAAGCGCTTCTGTCTGCTCCGCCGGAATCGAGGAAGGAGGCTGGTGATGGTATCCATGAAAGGAGATGGGCCTGCGCTGAACCAGACATCAGGCGGATACCCGAAACTTGGCGCATGTCTGACAATGGGTACAGGAGAACAATTTGATCCCGCCGTTTTCGTCGGGACCTGACGAAGTGCCCCAAGACGAGAGAGAAGTCGCATTGTAACGCCGCAGTTTCTGAAGCGAGGAAGACAAGTGGCATTGGTGTACAGAATGTTACGTGAGGCCTAGGGCTGCACATGAAGGGCATGGATGGAGCGGGATGGTGCACGCACAGATAATACATATGGATACAGACTCTCATCACACCTCCTCTACTACTACTCGCGATCCATGAGATCCGGTGTCGAAGCACAGGAGGAGATTACTCACTTCGCCATTGATGATGTCGTGAATGGACGCCTCCAGTGCATCGACGCGCGTCGACATCTGAGACACTAAGGAGGACAGTGAGAGAACATTCTCGGATGCAGAATACCGTAACGCGCGCGCACTTCTTTCGAGGATCTGGCTCGACATCTCATCGAACTTGGTATCCAACTGCTCGAGAAGCGACTCCACCTGGCAGCAGGGGTAAGAGACATAAGCAGGGCAGCAACCGTCCACTCCTCACGAAAGCTGTCAGTTCGTGGGGACTCGATATGTCCCCTGGGCCGATTGACGTCTTTGGGGCGTTCGGTTTGCTAGCGGGTGCAGGGGGAGTCTGCCCGCGCTCGCCCGATTCAGGGCTTTTGGCAGGAGTCGACGGCGAAAACTTGAGAGGTTGGGCAGAAGAAGCCATCTATCGAGAACACACGCGTGAGTTCCCGACAGACGCGGCGACAGAAAAACGCGAACGTAAATACACCGATCGAGGATCAGAGCGAGAAGAGAGCTAGAGGGTGTTGCCACCGCTTGGTCAGCGGAACAGTTGCGGCAGAGTCACATGACTCATTGACACCTCGATTCCCATTTTCTTCCATCCAGGCCAAGTCCTGCGCCTTCCCCTGCGGGCAAGTTCCCGTCGGGAAGCTCCAGATTGCTAAGAGCGATTCACCGGCAAGTCGCGGCTCGGGTTTTGCCCATGCAATGGGGTGAACGGCCCGGCGCTCAGGCAGATGTTCCTCGCACGGCTGGAGGGATAGATGATAGATGAGATCCAAATCTGCGCGCGACGAAAGGCCTGAGAGGATTGAAAAAAATTCAAAGTCCGACCCACCTACATCGTCTTCGATTTCCCAAACCTGAAAGGACATGGGAATGTATGTTTCTGGTTGTTCTGCTTACAACCGAGACACCGGACAGCTGATGCGACACTTTAAAAAGCTTATTTCCACCGAATTCCCGGGCCTCATGCTTGTTGAACCCCAACACATAATTGCGGCGAATCGAGAGAGGAAGGAGAAGAGACTTGTTGTGCCCTGAGAATACTCTCGGCAGGCGCCACAGCAACAGCTGTTGCAGCGGACATGAAAACGGACTCTTTGGCATCTGATGAACGGCAGACCCTCAAAGATGCGCGTGGATACGTGCAGAAAATAACGGTGCAAGCCGAAAATCCAACTCTGGGATAAACAGTACTGCAAGTTCGACCGTCAACCAATGCACTGTGCTCGGATTCTGCCGCCGCTGAAAGCCCAGATCCAGACGCAAAAGAAGGAACTGGATTGCGAATCTGGTAGATACGAGACGTTGTCCTGGAATAGTCTGGACTACGGTGGGAGTTGGAAAAATGGTTATCTATCACAAGGCTTGCGTAGATCGCGAGTTTTCCGCCCAAGCGCCGCTGAGCTGATAAGACCAGCAGCCATCGTTGTTTTTCCGGGTATAACAATTTCGGGGGTGCCTATACTGAGATAAACATGAGCGATCACCGCCTCCAACAGTTCGAGTCGAATCTGCGCTGGGCGTGGTAGGGAAAAGAAGAAAAAACCCACCGTCGGCAGACGAAACCGCTATCATATCATATGTCGGTGACACCGCCGGAGCCTTTGTCTAGGTTCACCTGCACATTCCAGGAAGTTCTATTGCGGAGATTCCAAGGAGAAATGGGTGCTGCTGGCCGAGGGTGTGGGGGCCAAGGATGAATCAGCCAGCCCGGTCGACGCCACGGGAAGCCGGTACGTCCCGATCAGCGACTTGTACGTTTTGGACGAGCAGGTGCGCGGCCTGAATAGTCGAGCGTCGCCAGTGAAGGGGCAGTTGTGCATCTTCTGATCTTCGATCACAGACGTTTCTGAGCACTGTCACCATTGGGACGCGTGTGTGGAACTGACCCAGCCCGTGCGGCTGGAAGCCGCCGTGTCAGGCAGACCGTGCGTGCATTTCCCTGGAGGGCGGATCCTGACCTGACGAGGCCGAGAAGAGAAGGATCGACGCATGCAGAACAGACAAGAGGCAATGTAGATCTCTGCACGTCCTATCCGCCAAAATCAGGCTCTATCGTCCCTGTATGAGGCTGCAGGGGCAGGATCCGAGTTCTGCCAGCCCGCAACCAATCTGGCAACAGCATTTATTTTTAAGCGCAAGGATCTGCGAGAATCACTGGATTGCAGGAGTCAGGAGAAAGATTTTGGCCGGTGCGGCTTGCATGCGACCCTGCGGACGTGGATGCGCGAAGTCTGGGAGGGAAGCCTCAGGATATTCCACATGGGAGGGCGTCGGGTGCGGTATGACCGCATGTCACGTGGGATCACCCGGCCCCCGATCCCTGAAACGATTTCTCTCCCATCCACATCGTTACCGATGGCCCTAACTCTCCAGTCAACCCGCAAGGTCGCTCCACCGGAAATCTCCCGCTCGATCCCCGAGAATCTGACGCTGCCCAGTTGAACGACGGAAACGAGATACCCATCTTGGGTTTCGGTGCGTTTTGTGAGGACAGGTTGATCCCGCGAAGGATTCTCAACCCCATTTCTCAGGAACATACGAGCTGGATGGCAGGGAAGCATACGATGCCGTTACTTGGGCTCTCGAGGCGAGCCTGCGCTCCCTTCCCCCGGGGCTTGTTTCTTACCACGACAGGTTCTAATCTCCCAGGCTGGGTATCGTCACATCGTACGTCGCGACGAGCTGAAGAGCCCTCAGAACTCTTAAATCTCGTAGGACTCCGCAACCTGGTATGAAAATGAACGTGAGGTCGGTCAGGCCATCCGCGATTTCTGCGAATCGACCGGCACACCACGCTCGGCGATCTTCTATACCACGAAACTGAAGCTCAACGACGGGTACGAGCCGACCCTGAAAGCCATACAATTTTCACTCGACGAATGCGGCCTCGAGTACATCGATTTATACCTGATCCATGGGCCCCTCGGCGGCCCTGCAGCGCGCAAGGAATGCTGGAGGGCCATCTGTGATGCGCAAAAAGAAGGCAGGGTCAAGAGCATCGGCATCAGCACCTTTGGCGTCCGCCACATCAAAGAAATTCTGGAGATGGGTCTCGCGGTACCGGCAGTCAATCAGGTGCGCCCTGTCGGCCGCTTTTTTCAAGCATCGACTGATCAGTCATACGAGATCGACCTGCATCCCTTTATGATACGCACTGAGATCGTCAACCTCTGTCATGAGCACGGAATATCGTTGGAGGTATTCACCAATCTTCTGCGTAATCTCGCCTCTCTTCATCCGTCATCTAGGCTTGGGCCCCTCTGGTGCGCGGTCTACGATTCAAGCACCCTTCTATTGTCTCGCTGGCCAAGAAACATCACAAAGAACCAGCGCAGATCCTTCTCCGCTACTGCCTACAAAAGGTGGGTGCTCCGTTTGCCAGTCTTTTTATCCGTCGACACGGGAAATTCGCAGGGCTATATCGCTATCCCCAAGTCATCGTCTCGCGCACGAATCGCTTCAAATACGAATATTTTCGATTTTGCGTTGGATGAGAAAGAGGTGGCTGATCTAGATGCTCTCGATGAAGGTGCGCCTGATTCTCCCGGGCCGCCATGTTCCCACACACCGTCTGCAGGACTTGTGACGGACTGGGATCCCACCGAGTGTCCTTGAATATCTTTGCCTTTCAATTGCGAACCGCGCACCGAATGGAATAATATACTTCCGGCGATATCTGATTGCGGAAAATAGTTCTCAAGCGCGGTCTTCATCGCCACAGAGATCGACACCCATATAAGCTCTCCCGGAGCCAACTTGCTCCCGGAGTGGTTATCTGATCATGATCCAATGTCACGCGCCTACTTATTGGGCCCATTTCCATGTTTCACCGTGCTCACGGTTGCGGAGAGTTTGCCTTGGGATGTCTAACAAACTTGACGTTGCGCCTAACGAGCTTCTTATGGTGGTGGCTGTGAATCTTTGACTTGCCCGTTGTCCTGCTACCCAGGCACATCGTTGACAATGCGTTTGCCGCCCACTTACGGCCGACGAGCCCATTCGGGTATGTTGTCATCCCCCGTATTCTCCCCTGAGCACGACGTCCTGCGATTGCCAGAGCCTCGCGTTGTCGTCGAGGCTGAGTTTCATGAAGAGTCTCTGTCACGGCACTGGTACCGGTCTCATATCGATGTTGCCAATGCATTTTGTGGCCGGACCGACTGCGTGATGGACGTATGACGACATATACAATCCGGATTTAGCGATGTCTTAACTGCGCCAAACGACTCTGATGCGCCGACTAGATAAGCGTGCAGAGTTTCATCTCTAAGAAGGATCGAGGCCAACTCGCACAACAAGCACCGCGCAGGGCTTCGTATTGAACAGACGCCCGAGAGCGGGTGAGGGTCGCCGGATCGATTCGACCTATCTCGTCGCAGCCCTGCACCTGTTGGATCGCTGTTCTATTCATACCGTCCGTGTCTGCAGGCCCTCGTGCTGCAGGCGTGCAGTGCTGCCGCGAGCGTCCACGGGACGCGCCGCACGGCGCGACTCCCCAGTTGTGGGCTCATCACACACGCGCGCACGTTGCGCGTCTGACATTGACGTGAGACAGATTGCGCCGAGACGCCGACGGCGGCTGTCGTCTTCTTCCCTGGGCTCACGACTCAAGACGCCTTTTTGAGACTCTCTCGGCATGGGACATACATAAAGGGCATATTGCCGAATAAGGAAACCGAACCGGGTCATGGGTCGTGATGGGTCCCACTGCCCTTGATTAAGACGGCCTGACAGCATGCAGCTCGCATTCGGATTGGAAGCCCCACGTCACACGTGCCCGGCTGGCTGAGCAAGTGATGCGGTGCAGGCACTCAAATAAATTGGGGCTCGGGCCGTCTGACTGGCAGCGTCGTTCCAGGTCCATGATGCAACGCTCACAAGGCTGTAGTCTAAACATATGGGACACGTCTGCGAGATCGATTGCAGCAGCAGCAGCAACGGGCCGGGGGCAACATGAGCACGGACGCTGATCTGCGCCTGTGTGTCATCGCCCGTTGGCAGCTTCGCGAGAGGAGAATCTCAAGAATAGATGCAGCCCATGATTTCGCTTGCAATAGGCCGGCAGACAGTAAGGGACCACAGAATCTGGGTATGAAGAACTATTACATGCGTGCTCGGATTTAGCCTTGACACTTCCGAGTCATCCGGAGGGGACACGGAAGCGTTTCGATCGCCAGTCGCACAGCGGGTGTGCGCTGGGGGCGCTGGTGAAGGAGCTGGGAGGTGCTGGGCCGGGGTCCGAGCGGGGGAGATGATTGCACTGGACGGAGAGTGAGTCGAGATCTGCTGAAGAAGCGCTTTTTGCTGCCCGATGTGCATCGAGTGGTGTGTGTCAAGTGTGTGAAAGCGGCGTTTCTACGGTTCTGCGTCCGAGAAAGAAAGGAAGATCAGATTCATGAGATTGCGAGTTGAGGCCGGCATAAATGGTACACACCCGCAACTCTGTCCCAACAACGATTGTCCGACAACCTCAAACTTAACCGTGCCACCATGAGCTCGTCGCAACCTACCGATGTCCCGCCATTCTTTGGCGCGGTCGAAACAACGATGAATGCGCTCCGACTCATCCACGCCGCTCGACAGGGCGTCATCCCCAGAATTACCCGGCGTCTCAACGATGCCGAGCGACGCACCATGATCAAGAGCGGCGCGGTCTTCGTCTTCAGCGTCGAGGAGAGTGGGATCAAACGATGGACAGGTGTGTGTCCGACACGTTCATCTCACCCTCTGCTTCTCCGCTCACCACTGCACCAGACGGCCTCTTATGGTCTCCGTCGCGCATCGTCGGGAATTTTCTGGTTCGCGTCCCCAGCCTGCGTCTCTCTCACCCATTGTCAACATTCGCCTCCAGGTGTATCGCGAAATCAACGAGCGGAGCAACAGCCGGGGAAGCCACAAGAAGCTCTACCCCAGCGACGAGCAGTCTCGTGCTTTGGCTGTGGGTCGTAGCCCGCTCAGCTATCGCAGTGCACTCACAGACCTCACCGCGCAGTCCAACGAACACGGGACATTCAAGCACAACGGCCTCATCAAGAAGGTGCGCGCGCCTCCTGCGCTGTCCGCCCGCCGCTCGCTCGCTGACACGCGACCTCCTAGACCATCACAGTCACCATCGAGGGATCCGACCTCCATCTCATCTCCTACTACACATCTGTCGACCAGCACTCCGGCAAACTGAAGGTGGATGGATTTTCCTCGCCAGTGATCGCACGCGCCGTGGCTCACATTGCGTTTCCCAGCGACCGAGCAGTCGGCCAGACATCATGGGCCTCCCAATGGACCCGCGGCTCTTTCGCGCGACCAACTTCCGAGTCCCGCCCAAGGTGGAGAAGGGCCCCGACGGAATTTCGCGATTAGTGTGAGTGTCGTCGCCGGGTTCGAAACCGCGACCCGCCGCTGACGCCAAGTTGAACAGCGAGACGGAGGATCCCGACGTCGTCGAGTGCAAGGTCGAGGACGAGTCGTACAGCCTCTCTGTTTCGCCGAGCTCCTGGGGGTCTGACGGGAGCAGCCCCGGTTCCCCTGTGGAGAACTCCTTCGGGAGTGCAACCGCGCTCTATCCCAGCGTCTCGGCGGCCTCATATCCCCGGGTGGGCAGCACAGATCGCTGGGCGGTGTCCACGGTCCCGACTTTGCGCCCGGACACCTGGTCGCACCACTACTCCTCCGCAAGCCGGCGCGAGATGGGCGGCGGCGGCCACTCGGACTCGTCGTGGAGCCTCTCCTCCGCCCGGTGGCACGGGGACGCATACCAGTCCCCGCCCTCCCCGACGTCGAATGTCTACGTCGACAGATCCCGCACGCGCTCAACGAATCCATACCCGACCCCGCTCCAGATCCCGAGTCGCAGGGATGCCGATGCAGCCGTGTCGCGCTACGGCGGGGGAGCGGAGAGCCGCAGTCGGCTGCCGTGGCTGCTGAGCGGCGAGTCGACAGAGGGCGGCAAGGACGTGTCGAGGGGGTATTCTGTGCCGTCCGTCGCGCAGGGCTCGATCTACTCCTCGCCTGCGACATATGTCCGACCGATGTCGTCTCACGGCTACGGCTCAAGTTGGTCCACCGCAAGTTCAAGTTCGCTCTCGATCTCGACGTCGCCGCAGGCGACATTCTCGTCTCCGTCGAGTCTCGGCTCATTTGGTTCCGCGTACACCTCCAGCTCTGGCAGCCCCGAGGACTATTCAAATACCGATGATTACGGAGAGTCGTAGAATTGCAGACACTGGATCGCTCGTCTTCTTGGAAATTGCCGGATGCTCTCTCACTGTATTTTAGCCCCTGTTTTTTTCTCATCCTCTCGCTCGCATAATCTCTGCTGTGTTTCTGGTCGTTGTCATTAAAATATAGCGAATATAGATTTTTTACCAGGGAAATAAAAACTAAGCTTTCCGGCCGATTCGGATTGACAGGTCACCGACGAATGGGAGTTGCAGTCCGAGGCACATCTCGATGGGGTTTGTTCGCGAGGTGATGATCGACCGCACGCGTCGGGGTCTCGTCCGGGGAGCAGCGATTGGCTGGTGCGCAGCGATTGGATGGTTCCTAAATCCATTGACTCCAGACCTGAGGCGCACGTCAAAGCATAATCGGAGAAGGCCGAGGCAAACCGTCGGAGCACAGGGCAGCGCAAAAGAAAAGTTCTTGCATCTTCTCCAGAGCTTCCGAACGATCGTCCTGGACCTCGCGTGTGTCTCTGTGCTTCGTGGCCGCCCCAGAGGTTTTTTTTCGAGCGCGTAACACCACCAACAGGTTGCCACAACTGTCCACGGCAACAAATTGACATCGTGTCCGAAAAGGACTGTCCCATGTCCGGCATCTTCCACAAAAGGAGGGGGATCTAATGACACATTCTGAAACTAGCTCGCAAGAGTCATACCGATTGAAATGCGCACCATTAATCACAGAACTTGAGGGACGAGGTAAAGGAGCTGGCCCCCCCATTCTCGCGCGTGCCTTCCCTGGCGATCTGATCTCTGGAGTCCTCGCAGTAGACGACTCTGCGAGAGTGCGGACTTGGCGCGACGCGGTGAGATCGGAGGACCAGTCAATCATGTTCTGTTTGTTGCGAGACGTTAGGTAACGTCTTGATCTGGATTTTTAGCGATTAGAAAATTAGGTTTCTCAGTAAACTACTGACTTTAACACGATTCCGTCAGGTCTCGCGCTCACTTAACATGGCCCCGGATGCTGAAATTCGAGACAAACTTTGAAAACCGGAATCCCAACTTTCGAGGGAACACGCTCCTCCGAGGGAAGGGCCAAAAGCAAGTGGGCGAAAGCAATGCGGACGGACCAGCGCTGAATCAATCAGTCGGCTGGGATCGGGCCTTGCGTGTGGAAACGTGGGAAGCATCTCCGGGTGGTATTGTGGGGAAAGAACATCTCGAAGAAGACTGGCACGGATTGAAAGGAGTGAGAGAAGCACACCCAGGTCAACGGACGGCCGAGTCAGCGCGGCTGGACAGGCGTGTATGTACCTTGAACTGCCATAATGCTGCGATCTTTCACCATGGGGTTATGGCATTCGTGCTCCATTCACTTCCAGATAATCACCTCGGGGCACCACTCGTCCGGTGATTTCATGAGTGGGTTGAGTAAATCGAGCCAACGCCTTGCCAGAGCTTCCGTTCTTGATTCGTGCGGGCTGCCTCCGTGTACTGCACCTGCTGTTGACGCTTATTCAGACCGTAAACATCGCAAATTAAGACGTCCTGACTCGCGAAGAATGAAGCCATCCGTTCTAGGAACGTCACCTGCATAGAGTTTGCGAAGAACGAATCTAAGGGAATTCAGCGGCCATGTGTGTTCTGAAAAGAGATAGGCTGCGAGCATCCAGCGACTCACAAATAGAGTAACTCTCGCGCCACTTCTCAAAGCAGCTCGACGATCCAGATAAGTATATCGGCAGTGGGGAGTCAAATTCAGCAGTAATCATGCGAAGACCCCCCTGGTTAGTCTTCGCTTGCGTTTCGTTTTGGTTTTCCGGAGAGTAAGTGCGTCGAGGACTTCCCTTGTCAGCAAATTAATGGGACCCGAGCTTCAGGGTCGCGTGATAGAGATGCCGATGGGAAAAATGCAGAGGAGACGAATAAGTAGCTAGTCGTTTGATGAAGCGAACGGCGCTGCAAGAAACCGGGGGGAGCGCCCATCATCGCGGGAAGAGAGTGACAGAACAGATCATACGCGTGACCTGATTGACACGTGTGGGCGGGCAAAACCCGAGTCTGATCCAATGATCTTATCTTATCAGCCTGCTCCCCAACCCAAACAGCGCCCATCATCTGACATGTCGCGTGTTTTGCTGTAACCCGAGCTGATCGAAACCACTCCTCCGAAATGGCTACATCTCTTCCGTGCTGTCGATGTCGTGATTTCATGGGACCTAGACGCGCTCTCGTATCGCGCAATCAGTATTCTTTGCCTGGACAAGATGAATCGGCGGACGTGGGATCGTAGATGCAGAACATGTTTACTGCGTGATTTTCGACCTGGGAGGTGCCAGAGTCGTGCAGAGCATGCGTTTCCGGATACCCCAGCCCGGCTCTGACAGAACTGCACATGGAGCAGCCTATACAAATGCGCAGCCAAGCACAGCGGGACCTGGGCCCCGAAATTTCGCCGTGCACGAGAATATCGGCCAGTCGAAATTTTGGTATATTCGGCGAATCGAGCGCTCAGTTGGGGTGGTCTTCGCTTCGCCCGGATCTTCAGAAGCAGAAGCCGCGCAGAAAATGTGGTCTTCTGCTCTGCGCTGGACATGTCGATTGAATGCAAGTCCCATCCCACCTGGTCCACGTTCCAGCCCAATTCTGCAGGAGTCATTCAATACCCTCGTATGGGCACCCGGCAGTAGCAAGGCTTATCGCCGCTATCTATGGAGACTGGCGGATGTTCCGTGGCAGGAGACTTGGCGATACGTCTGCGATTCGCTCTATCGCAGCGCATTGACGTCCCAGTCCTGTGGGTGACGCCATAGACGATCGCAGCTGCATTTAGGTCTCGGATCGCTCGCACCATGAAAGCACCGGAACGGATACCCAGATTTGGAACACGGAAGTTGAGTGAGTGCGGTTGTGTTCCGGGCCCAAGCATCCTTCCGGATCTGCCAAGACGGGAGATTAGGCTGACATTCCAGTCAACGATTGTTCCGGAGTCTGCAGTCTTGGATACAAGTCTGAATCAGAATGCGTCATGGAATCAGAAGTTGAACCAAGAACATGCGCGTTCCAAAACGGTCACCCTGGAAGTTTGAACGGCTTTCGACTGCGCTGTGCGGCTATCGCCGCATTCATGACATATCATTCTATATCATCACAGGTGGAACGTTTTGACCAGCAAAATCACTCAGGTTGGTCACTATTTCCATTATCCCGTAGGCGAAGGGACGCACGAGATATCAGAACCCTTCAGATTCCGCTCTGCATGGCATTCTTATGAAGACCGGAAGCGTGAGATCCAGGAACTTGGTTCTCTCCATCGTATGTCGCGCTGGGAAGTGACCAGTGGAGGCATCTGCAGCACCTCGAGATTTGTCGAAGCGGACGCGGAACACTCCGAGATTGATCTCATCATCCAAACAACACCATCAGCGCTCCCGCCGTCTGCAGCCTCCTTCGCTATACACACATCACTACTCCCCCACCCGGCACATGGCTCGCTTCAGTCAAGAGAACCTCCGCAAAGACCTCCTCGCCGCTCTCCTCGAACTCGTCGGCACTACGCTGTTTCTGCTTCTGGGACTGGGCGGGATTCAAGCTTCGACGCGTGAAACACTCGCAAGCCCGCACGGCGTGTCGGATGTGCAGCAAGTGATGTACGTGTCGACGTGCATGGGCTTCTCGCTGGTGGTCTGCGCGTGGATGTTCTTTCGGTAATGCCTCTTCTGTCTGTCGCGCCCTCCCATGTCCCCCCTTGCTCCTCGCGCGACTGAATGCTCGTCTCATCCTCGTCTTGCCCTGTGCAGTATCACTGGAAGTCTCTTTAATCCGTGTATCACCGCATCTCTAGTCATGCTTGGCATCCTACCTCTGTTCCGCGGCTTCTTGTACTGCATCGCCCAGTTCGTTGGCTCCATCGCCGCGGCAGCCATCCTGCGAGGACTCACGGGCCCGCTCACCGTCAAGTCAGTCTCTGCGTCCCTCTCAAACCCCTGCAAACACCCTCAATCACTCTAGCACCGTGCTCAACCCCGAAACGAGTCGCACCCAAGGCCTGATCATCGAAATGTTCATCACCTGCGCCCTGGTGATCGCGGTCCTGATGCTCGCTGCTGAGAAGCACCAGGCCACCGCGTTTGCCCCTGTGAGTCACCCTAGGCGTTCCGTCGCTTGTTCGTTCCTTGAAGCTGCGGGTGCAGGTCGGGATTGGGCTGACCTTGTATTCATGCCACTTGTATGCTGATGATGCGTCCGGTCGGGCTACCCGTGTCTCTATTGATGATCCGGCAGGTTCGCTGTTAATTACACGGGGGCCTCTATGAACACCGCTCGCTCCTTCGGGCCTGCTGTTATCTCCGGGTTCTCCTCGTCGGACCACTGGATAGTAAGTGGTGGTAGTGGCGCTTACTGATCGCCTGTCCCGATGAGGCTGATCTGTTCAAGTATTGGGTCGGACCGTTCATGGGCTCGGTGCTTGGGAGCGCTTTCTACGCAGCGTGCAAGCAGTATGTTTATTATTCTGTCTGGCGATTAGGAGGAGCCCCTCTGAACTGTACTCAAGCTACAAGTACTGGACGCTCAATCCGCACCAGGACACGGACGACTACACGAAATCGCCTGACAACCCAGTGATCATCGCGAAGGCGATCATCGAGGAGCGGAACCTGACTTTGAATCCGCGCGTGATCGTGAATCAGATATCTGACCGTATTCCCAAGTTGAGCATTCCCTCGGGCAGTGGCTCCTCAAGAGGCAGAAGCAACTCGACTCTGGTCGAAGAAGGCGGCGTCCCGAAGACGTGAGCGTGCGTGGACTGATGGATGGGCTTGGAAGGATTCGGCGGACTCGGTCATTCTATCTATGTAGGTAGCTCATGTGACAAGCAGTCAGTGGTAGCCTGACCGGATTGTACTTGCTTGGCCTTGATCGCTCTCTAATCACACGCTCTCTCTGATGAATGGGGCCTGGCTCTCGTTCTGCGGCGGACCATGTGTGTGCTGCACTGGCTGGCGGCGGAGACAATGTACCTCGTTTGGGTGGTCCTGCAGCAACAGATGCGCGCTCTAATTATAAATGCTTGATTCATCGGGCCGCAAAGCAGCAGAGCTAATAATGGCCATGAGTTGCATTGCATGGTTTTCTCCCATTTCAAGCGAGGTCATTTGCCGGCGAAGTCGGCGCACTCTAGTAGTGGATGTGAAGAGCCTGCTTTCGTCCGCTGCGGGGCCTGAAGGTGGCGATTCCGGCTCGCGGACACGGGTGGTTATAAGCCAGCAGAGGCCATGCAGATCGCTAAGGCCTCCGATGCATCGTCGTCTCTTCTACTCTGCTACTGCGGCTCTGCTCGTCAGCGCTGTGCTCGCGCGGCCCATGGCCAATGAGACCGCGACGAAGACCACCCCACTCGCTGCCGCCGCCGCCGCGCCGCCCAACTGCTTCCCCGCGATAGGTCGGCTGCGTCGAATCGCGCGATCTACGCGTCGCTCATCACTGCACACAGGATTCAACATGCCGGCGAGTGTGCCCAACTCTCTGAACAACTGGTGGTGCGACTACGCCTCGGAATACGCGTTTGTCGGGTTCAGCTACGAAGTCACCGCATGTGCGTAGCCGCCCCTTTTTGGGGGTCCCTGATGTTGAATAAGTATATATGAACATTTGCGCTCGGCAGGCCAGGATCGCGGGACGCTTGTGTCGGAGTTCACAGACATTCGCCAGACGTTCAATGGTCGATACGTCCGGCTGTACGGCGCGTGCGATCGGACTGGTGCGCGTCCCCTTCCAACTGTGGTGGGTGTCGACGCTGACGATGACATCGGTGAACAGGATTCTAGTGAGTCTTGGAAGGGATGTCGCCTTCTCTGGAAGGCGTTGCTGAGGTCTTCCAGCGACGATGTGGTCGAGGCAGCATGGGAGGCCGGAAGTGAGCGTCTGATTTCCATAAACACGGTCGAACACCTTCGCTGATCGGAACCTGCACTTCCCAGTCGGCGTGCACGCTCTCATCTGGGTAAGTCCGAGCGTCCACTTCTTCTGCGCGCGTCGATCGACTGACGCGCACGGCCCGGTCGCAGTTTGGATTTGACGGAGGAAACCAGTGGAAGGCGCGCCGGACTGCGCTGTTCAAGACCCTGCACTCGAACCCCAAGGCCAAATTCGTGACCCGGGCACTGCAGTTCGGAAGCGAGCCGCTGTATGATGGGGTATGTACGCTCTTCCTTCCCTTCCCTGTTCTTCCCGAGGCATTCGACGGCTGACTGCGCAGGTTCTGAGCGAGAGCGACCTCGCCAATCAGGTTCTCGCAGCGAAGGCGAATCTATCCGGTCTCGGCATCCCGGTGACGATCTCGGAAATGGCATATGGATACCAGGCGCGTTCTTTCGCCTCGCCGCGGCTTCTTGGTTTGACTTACCCGGGAGGGCGGGTGATAGTCCAACGGTGGTGCCCAGGACGTGCTCGACGCGATCGACATCATTGACGCCCACATGCTTCCGTTTTTCTCTACCAAAGCCAGCACAGGTGCGCAGCGGGGCCTCCGAGGCTCGTCTCTCTCGAAGCTCATCATGTGTTCAGGAAGCAAGTCGTGGCCGATTGTGCTCACGGATCTCGATTGGTTCGTCGCGAACGGGGAAGGGAAGAAGATATATTTGACAGAGGCAAGCCACGAACAAATTCGTGCCAAGTATAGGATGATCTGACGAAAAAAAATCTGTCAGAACGGATGGCCGTCAACGGTGGGATGCGACATCATGGAGCGCGCGTGATTGATATGCACGCTCGAACAGACATACGACGGCGTGTCGCCCAACTCTCCTTCGGCCGTCGCGAACGTCCAAAGTGAACAGGTGCCCAAATAATTAAATACATTCACCGCGATCAACAGTTCACTGATTGATTCGTCGTCCTCTAAATCCAGCAATATTACAAGGTTCTCGATCAGCACTGTTCGTACTTCAAGAACGTCCCCAACGGCGGTGGTTCCGTCGGTTGGTTCTGGCACATATACAGCGACGGTGAGCGCCATCTCCCACCTTCCAAGCCTATTGCAACTTCTTAATCCCGTCGCAGATATGGAGCCTGGCTACGGTCTGTACAACACCAACGGCAACCTCAAGTTCCCGTTCAGTCCCCAGACTTCTTGCTAATTTAGATGTTGAATTGGCGGTGCATCATCTTTTAATAGGGGTATTTCGTTTCCAGGGTGGCTGCTCATTGAATCATGACACTACTTTTATTGGCAATATATCTCATTCCGAATTGACTCGAAATCAAATACTGACCCTTGAGCATTTTGCTGAAGAAGACCAACAGGAATTCAGACCATAGCGGGATAGAACCTAGTCCACCACCGGCAAGAGCAGAAAATAGAACATCCATGGAGAAAATAGCTCTTGTGGAAAGACTACACAGCTCGAGTCGAACCACCGACCTCCTGATAGAGCAACTGGCTGAGAGCAGAGTGATCCCATCATGTCGGCCGATGAACAAGTGCGAACCCATCTCTGACTGGTCTTCATTGGCAGTGGGAGGTCTCGTCTCGAGGGATCCATTTCTGCACTCTGTCCAGGCGACAACACGTTTCTACTGCTCTTCCGCAATGAGCTATTCGCTCTGGGCAGCGTTCTTTTGATACTTAGTTTTCTCAGAAGGTGCTCCTGCCGCATCCTGCCCGTGGACGAGGAGTAGGGATTTTTGTTGAATTCCGAAGCCTGATGGCTCGGCGTGTGATTTTAATTCAGATAAGGCAGTAGTGGTTTGACCGTATTGCGGCGCATCTCATCGTTGTATCCCTGCTTGTCCGTGCGTATTTCAACGGATGCATCGGCAGTTCTACTCCCTCCACGGACAAGCCAGCTTCATTGACACTCTGTTTATATGACTCTATGTTTTATGTGGGATTCCTGTGCGTTATTGCCACCCCGCGCTCATTAGGAATGATTGTTGAGGAGGCGCATGGGATGCTGGGGGTCGAGATCTGTTCGGGTTATTCATGCGAATTCCACGACTCCAAACACAAGTCGGAGGGGTGCGGGCTATCATTCGGGTACGGGATATCTGTTACACTAAACGGTGAGTTGGATAAACATTTTATCTGTGACTTTGAATGTAATAAGACAGATTTATCCGACTATCAAGACATGTTTCTTGATTCGGTATCGCAGCTCGGAAGCGAAGCTCTGAATACTGGATTAGGGTCTTCCTTTTCGGTCAGAATCATTCTTTGTCTTAACGCGGAGCGAACCCGTCATTCAGGTTTTCACGGCGACTGTGAGTCAATACAGTCCGAGTCGGGGGGCAATTTCGGAAATGGCACATACCTATGAAGAAGATCGGTTCATCGTGACCCTTGGAGAGTG
Source organism: Mycena citricolor (assembly GCA_963692855.1). Classification (NCBI taxonomy): domain Eukaryota; kingdom Fungi; phylum Basidiomycota; class Agaricomycetes; order Agaricales; family Mycenaceae; genus Mycena; species Mycena citricolor. Next base: position 66,451 of record CAVNYO010000147.1, on the reverse strand, counting down.
CCGCTTCACAGGGATAGTAGTAAATTGTTGCACCCACTTCTTTGTGCTCGTTCAAGAATATTCAAACTCGTCAGGCATGATACCTGGCACACTGTATTTGGTACGAATGACAATCTCAACTCCCCGTTCGGTCTGCCAATCTCCTGTTGATTTTTTTTTTTGGAACACCGGCGTTGCATATGCAACGCTCCACTTGCTGTCCTAATACGCCGTTCACTTCGTCCGAGGAGATACCAGTCCGTAACCGTTGTGACCAACGTGATTCGAAGTTGCGCTTCATCGGTAAGAACAAAACAGGAGTCATAATCTCAGGCTGGGCGGTCCAGATCGGCGTCTAATCAGCACACTCTCTCCCAAGGACGGAATTTTGGGATCCGGCCAAGAAATTGGGTCAGCGCCGGAAGTGCAGCCAACATCTTCCTGTAACAGGAGTACGACTGGCACCGCATATGTTGGTTTCTCCCCGCATCCAGACTGACCGGGACTTCGGTTCAGCCTTGACTTGAGCCTTACCGAATACCGATGCATGCCAGCTTCCTATTGTCGCGTCCCGGAGAGCCGTGACGGCCTGAATCGAACAGCCCCCCAGGGTTGCCTCGGGCGTGTCAAGTGTATAACATCATCACACACATCGCCGGGGACATGGTACGAAATCACCGAACGCTGTGTTCCCCGCATCAATCCAAGCGTTCTTGGAGAAATTCGAGACCAGGTCAACGACGTGAACGTCGCAATATGCCGCAGCCGGAATGGAATGCTTAGGAGAAACCTGGCACCATTTAGGAATGCATCACATATGAAACTCAGCTCAGGATGGAATAATAAATTGGGAGGGGAAAACAGTTGCGCCAAGGCATTGGAGGATCACACGGATGTACTTACTAAAAGCTCAAGCTCGGTCATTTAAGCTACGGATAATGTCCTGCCGGTACCTCCGCAATGCCTTTCTCCATTGCTCATGTACGGTGGACCTTCGGACCAGATCCGCATTTTTATGAGAAGGAAGGACCACTTATCAAGCCCGCAAAAAAAAATGACACCGTACTGACGTGGACTATACCGGAGTCGAACCGGTGACCTCCCGCACACATAAATGCTAAGCGGACGCGCTACCAACTGCGCTAACAGCCCTGTGACTGGCGTTCTGAGCTGCAATATCCACAGACAATATGAAGTTCCAGCAATGAGAGCTGTACGTCCACCATGTACATTCACATATCCGCAGTCGTTCTTCAGTCCGCAGTAATTCCTCCTCAGTATCTTTATCTATGTCACGCCAGGAATACAGATGATGTTGATGGTTGTTTATCAGGATACATGTCGTAGGGTACAACTAGCCTTGGGCGTATGCGTATGTATGTATATACCAGTAATGGTTGCAGAGGCGTAAGTAAGGTTGGCCATAGTAGGAAATCCACAAGTCGCAAAGAGAGGAAGAAAAAAGTGAGGGTCATAGCTATCAGATAGATTACGACGCGGACGTGTGATCCTGATGATCACCGTCCGTCCAACTCCAGTCCAACAGTCGAACAGTCAGTGTCTTGAAACCGAAGATGTCGAGACGAGACGAGGCCTCGACTGCGGGGTTAACACCCTGACAGTTGGCCGGGTCCAAGCGTCCAAGCATGCTGCCTGCCAGATGCCCGTCACGCGACAATCATCTCCCAGTCCTCAGCTTTGGCAACGGCAGCGGCAGCACACGGTGTCTCGGCAACGACAATCCACGACGTGCTCATCGGTGCGCACTCGACATCCGCCATAGCGACATCCGGGTCCGAGTCACCAAGCAGCTCGCTAGCGGCATTCAGCAGCTCATCCACCTCCTCGTCCGGGATGTCGCCAATCTCAGCATCCAAATCAAGATCAAGATCAAGATCTAGGTCGTCACCAGCGAGACCCGCGTCCTCGACATCCATGGTGCAGATCCGCTCCAGCTCCTCCGTCGCGGACATGATCCCTACCGCGAGCCGCGCACCCATGTGCAGGATCTTGGACCCGGACGGCGTCGTGCGCATGCACGCCGTCAGCGCACGCCGGTGAAGATCCGAACAAGCGGAGTGGCTCGGCTTTGGCACCTTGCTGAGGGCTGGCGCGATGCTTGTCGGTGGGAGGACGGGGGTGCGGGACTTAGCCTGGGACAGGGACTTGGATTTGGATTTAGACTTGGATGGCGGAAAGGGGGCACGGGGTGGCGAGGGCGGCGTGTACGCGCGCTTGCTCGCCGACGTAGATAGAGGGGACGAACAGGGATGGCTTGCGAGACCGGGAGGATCTGCAGGCGGCTGGCTCCTGGTGGGAGCAGGGGGCTGAACGTAGAACGACACCGTGGCCTTCAGTTTGCTTGGTGAGGGGGTGGACAGGGACAAAGGAGAGGGGGGAACAACGGCAGCTGTCGTTTGAAATGACAGAGAAGGAAAGGAAGGGGCAGAAGACGGCGTGGCACACGATGGATGAGCCGGCCTCCTTCTGCCGTCCTTTTGCTCTTTGTGATACCGAAGCGACCGATGGGGGACCGCAGTGAGCATGGTGGTGGTGGTGCTCGGCGATGCGCTACTCGAGGACCCCGCCGCGTAGAGAGACAGATCCAGTGACGACTCGGTACGGTGCAATCGCTTCCGTGGGGGACTGGAGAAGCTCGTCGTGCGCTTTCTTTGAGTGGTGGGGGTAGGTGGGGCGGTGTACACGCAGACGGTGGCCATACTGACTTGGGTCCTCGAGCGTTAAAAGTTTAAGGGCGAAGTAGATGAGACTAGACAGCAAGTCCGAGGTTAAAACCGAGGAAGGGACGTGGTGCGAGGGCCGAGATGGACGTACAAGGCAAGACACACGGTGGCTATGTCATCCTGTGGCCAAGGCATTATAGTCAGCGTCACATCGTTGTCACGCGTTGTTGACTCACGCTGCCACGAGCGGATCTTGGTGGCTGTGTCCGGGGCTTCAATCTGACTGCGGTCCCTACTTCCCGTCCTCGAAAATGAAGATGCTTACTACTGGCGACTCGCGTATCTTCTGTGCGCGGAAAAATGAAGGAAAAGTTCCCCGCGATGAGTCAAGCCGAAAGTCCCCGTGGGGACTCGGTGATGGCTGCAGAGCATGTGGACCTGCTCGGGACCCGGTGCTGCCGCATGTCTGTTATGTCTCCTTAGCCAATGGACAATTGATAGCGTACCTACCCCCTCGCTGCAAACACATGCTCGAGTGGCAGCGATCTCGCGTCGCGTCGCATCCTATTCGCCGCATGGGCTGCAATGTAGATATCCGCTCCAGTACTTGGCCCAGAGGCACCAAAAGGAGTAGTTCCCCGCAGACATCCGTTTCAGCTCCATCTGCATCTCATCTAATCAGCGCAGAGCATTCAGCATGGCTGATGATCGCGTTGTGATATCCGCACCAACAGCGAGGGATCAGCACGTCAGCACAGGGCATTGCCTATCTGCGCAGATCCTGGTTCCCGTGGTCCCAATGGACCGATGCAAGTCCGAGCAGTGAGCTGCGCAAAACCATCTCTGAAAATTATCGTCCATATGGCACGCATGCCTAGCGGCTTACTAGAACCTACAAGCAAGTTCCTTTGGAGATCATTGAATTAGTGGGGCAATGTCGTCATCAACTGTTGGCCAACGTGGATTGCGATGAGGCGCTTTGACCGGACAAAATGCAGTGCGTCATACAGTGATATGCAATCGACAGGTGCTTTCCCAGCTGGGACAGTCTAGGACAGTCTGTGGGAAGACCACGGCGCGTGTAACTTGCAAGTCAGCAACAAAGATCTCCCTTATTCGGAGTGGTAAGCCACCATTCATATGAGTAGCCTACACAAACGGGAAGACTGAATAAGATAATGCCTGCCCTAGCCCTGAAGGCACTACTTGAGCTGCAACTCTCCTGCGCGGGAAGGATGCTACATCTTCGCCCTCAAAACGGCCCGACCCATGCTATGGCCTGTGCCCAACATCTCGCTTCCGTCCACGACTGGGACGGAGAACCCAGTAGTGCAATGACCTCATGAGCTCTCCTTTGAGAAACTGCGGACAGCACAAGAGGTCCCGCTCCACAAGCAAACCAATGTTAGCTGGATTCGATTGATCTTACCGCTCGAAGGCCCGGACCGATCCTGGACCCGTTGTTACAGGATGATGACCGCCAAATAACACCGCCCAGAAAAGTGTGCGTGCTTCCTCGCGGCTTGGTCGCTGATGCGTCATCCGTGCAGTCAGTTGCGGGCATCACAGTCATCGGTGACCGCAAACACCCGTCACGGTCACGTCTGGTGCTATCCATTTCCAGGGATCCGGAGAAACAAGCATGGTGGCAGGCCGCAGTCCGATGAACCGGCGGACGTGGCCGGAGAGTGTGGGAGGACCAGGATACGCCTCGGGAATAGTGGTGGCGTACGACGGCAACGAGAACCGAGTCAGACATCCGGCACATCGCACACAGAGATTGTCATCTCCATCCCCGAGATCCTGGGGGGACCGGCAAGTCGCGAGACATCGAGGGTTCGGCGCCAGTGTCTATGTATGTCGTGCCGTGATACGAGCGGCACATGATCGCCGGCAATGCATCGTTCGATGGCCAGGAATCGGATATCGCATCCGCAGCGGCGGCGGCGGCGGCGGCGGCGGCAACGGCTTCTGGCGCGTACTTGGCAATCATTAACGACGGCCCCTTGCCACTGGCACTAGCTGCGGACGCAAAGCCCCTTTGCGAGTCGCAATGAGAACTCGAACCGTTGCGGCAGAGTCCCCGCGCCTAGAGGAAAAGCTGGCGCCGGAGTTCTTGTCAGTTCTCTATTGAATGAGGATGACAGACGGGATACCGAAGACCCAGACTAGATTCGAGATGCCGTGGAAGTCCGAGTCCGCAGGAGAAGTTGAGCGCAGAACATCCAAGTCATACCCGCATGTCCTAGTGTCCGCCATCATTGTCATGGTGATCTCTCCCGGGATTGAGACAATTCTCCGGCGGTCCTTCAATCGCGCAGGAAGCTTTCGACTCGGAAAAGATGTGCGAACGTCGCGATCCTGATTACAGCGAGGCTCTTCCCAGTGGGCGATAACGACGGAGTCGCCCGAGGATCGTCGTAGTAAGCAAGGTTATGAAGCGATCGCTGAAGAGGACTTGCGGAAGGAAAACTAATGCTTAGACAGACAAGAGTCGAAGGTCTTAGCTACTGACGTAATCTATCGACAGCGCATTGAAGTCAGTCAGTGACAACTCATCCACTGCTTTGATTACCGTCTCACAAATGGTCTGAATGCGGCCGACCTTCAAGATAGAGACATCGCTCTATGAATGTGCCAATACTCTGTCATATTTTCACTTCCTCAAAGCCGATCTTCTCACAGTCGAACGTCCCTACCTCCAAACCCGAATCTCAATCCAAACCACTCGCAGCAGATACCCCGGCCGGAGCCAAAACCCGCCGTGTCGGCTGCGAAGCAGCAGGGCCACCGAACATCGACGAGATCATATCTCCCAGTGGATTCCCCCCTTGGCCGCGCGGCGGCGCGAGTGCAAAGTACAGCGACGACAGATCCGTCAGCGCCTGCGAACAAGGCCACCAAACCCTCAGCAACAGCAGCCCACAACTGGGTGAGGATAGACGCCACGTACCTGCCGCACTTCGGGCGAAGCCATGATTCCCCGTCTTGCCTGATACGTCCCGCACAACCGGACCCAGCTTTCCCGCGCTGCCTTGTTGCGCTCCCCCTGGGCACGCTGGCAGGCCAGAACCGCCAGCTGCGCGAAGTTGCACACCGGGTCCGTCACGAGGTACACTTGCGACTCGCCGATCGTGAGCGGGGTCTCAGAGGTCCGCGGGATGGGGGCGATGAAGCGCGTGATGAACATGCGTGCGGAGAGAATGTTGCCGTTCATCAGGTACCTGTGGCGCGCAATGAGGTTGAGAGCACAATATCACGCTTGGCTTCGCGCGAGAGACGTACGGCAGAGTCCCGCGCAGAGCAAATGCGCCGTAAGAGTCCACATCGGCTGCAGCCCATTCGATGAACATTTCAGCAAGAACGCGCGCACTGTCCCTGTTCCCGGATGCTAGGAGGTGTGGTTCCGCGGCTTCAAAGGCGCCATCTACGCACACACGCAAATGATAAGCACATCAGTCGAAATCAGTTCTGATGAAGAGAGCAACTTGAAGGACCTTTGAAAAGCAGGACACCGATGTAGTGGTGCAGCTCCGAGTCGCCTGCAGGACATGGGCCGTGTTTCGCCGACCATCTAGTAGCCACGTTTGAGCGAGCGACGGCAGCACCGAGCATAACATGACGGGGCCCTCACGCAATGGACTTGTCGATCACCGTCTTCCTCCACGAGCCTTCTGAGCCGCAAAGCGCGATGAGTTGCGTCACTCGACCTGGGAACAGCACGGGGAAGTAGTAGGTAAGCCATCGCTGCTCCGCAGTGGCCTCGCAGCAGAAGCGCTCCACGGACCTCGACTTTCCTCGCTCACTGGCTCCCCCTTGGCATCGTACACCTCGAGCATGAATCCGGAAAGATCGACGCCGCTGCCCGCCTGCCCCGCCTTGAAGAGCTCGCGCGCGCTCTGGAACAGGACGTCGATCGCGGTGTCGTATTGGCCGGACTTGGTGTACCGGGAGGCGAAGGTGCGCGCTTTCTGATGCGCCTCGTATGGCGAATTGGCTATCTGCGGCAGGATCGCGTTGAGGGCGCGTGAAGAGGCCATCGTGGTGTCCGAGCCCAGTGAGGTTTTGAGCGAAAGTGACAGTGTGTGGATCTTCCTGTGGCTGTGTGATGGGATTACCACCTTTGCCTTCCAGCCACGAGTGGGATGCCGATATGCACGACCTGCACCGCGGCTGTGCCTTTTCTCTATACCGTCTACGATTCTAAATCTAACTTGCGTCTTCACCAATGCGTATGTCCGCTTCTTGAACCCGAATCCGAACCCCCAGACCCCATGCGGGTAGGAGAAATGCCACAGTTTCGCGGACCCCTACGTCGAACACGACTCGTTCATTCTTCTTCTGGACCTCATTCTCCTGAAACGCGATGTCTTCCGACATCTGCTGTACAACCGGGGAACGAACCCGAGGAAATACGTGGATGGAGTCGAGGTCAATGTCGAAAGACCGACTTCTCAGCAGAGAGAGCGAGTGAGTCGCTTGTGCATTGAGCGGGATTTCATGCTAAATCTTCAATCCAGAATCGATGGAAGAATGTTTTCAGATTTGGCGGTCCCCTGATATTCGTTGACGCGTGTTGGTGCTTTCGAATTCCCTTCGCGTCCATGAATTTTCTGAACTTTCGATGCAGTCATACGCTGGAGTCATTTGCGTAAGTGACATGGCACCTAGCCTACATATGTCTCGAATGACAATCCCACTCTGACAGATCCATCTTTCTCAACTGTTTCGGCGCCCTTAACAGACGCGGCCGTCATCGCTCTGTTGAAAACCGTAGCCGGCGTTCTCATAGGTCAGTTTCCGATCTTCCCACAAAAAAAAAGTGACTGACCCCAAAGCAGAGACGATAACATTCCATAGTGGAGTCATCTGTGCCTGCTGGGCCGTTCAAAGCTTGTTGGACCGCCTTCCTTTCACGAGGCACGATAAACCTTCAGCGATCCGCCAAGAATTTCGATTCTCGCTTATCCCGCTGACCTTATTCTATTCCTCGCTGACGAAATTGTTTCTGCTGTTTCTGCTCACGATATGGCGCCCCTCGACCGAACCAACCCGGTCATCCGGCTCCCTCGCAGCGCGACTTGGATGGCAGCAGCTGTCGGATGAGGACGTGGACAGGGAATGGGTTGTCAGGAACGTGCTTGGTGGGATGTCGGCTGGGTTCGGGCTGCGGGGTACGTCCACTGCTCACTCATTCAAGTGTCACGATCTCATCTGAAGTCGTTTAGTTATCCTCGACTCACATCCAATATTCACCACCCTGATCATTGCGGCGGGTTGGGTGGTCAAAACGGCTGCGTCGCGGGGAGTAAGTCGCTGGGTGGGCGGAGACGAGCTTGCGGGCGAGGCATGGATGGCCTATAGCATTCCATGAACCTCCCAGCTCGAGTGCTATCGTTGAATAACAAAGAGACTTGTTATCGGGTCGGATAAGGTTGCGAAATCCTCTATTCGGATCTCTCGGATCGAATCACCTGATTCTCGTGAGAGCGGATCGGCCGTCCGGGCCCCACCCCAGTTGACTGTATTTAACGCAGCGTTACTGCGTGGAAGCCACCCTCATCATCCTTCTGTACGATGTCCAATACTGACACCCAGCTCCCGCCTCGTTTCGCTGACCTGAAGCGCGAGATCGCCAGCGCGAACCCCAACTTTGAGCAGAACCTGACGCGTGCATGGGGCGAGCTGCTTGTCGAGCTTGAGAAGGCGACATCGGACATCGCGGCGCAAGGATCTTCCGTAAGCCAGTGCCTCGTGCATCGAACCTCGAGGCATTCAGTAGACACTCATACGTGGCCCCTGCAGTACATCCCGCAAGTCCACTTCGCTGACCTCGACAAGTTGACGGCCGAGCAGATCGCCGACATCAAGCGCAAGGGTACGGTTGTTATTCGCGATGTCGTTGATGATGACAAGGCGCGCGGGTGGAAGACGAGTCTGGAGGAGTTCGTCAAGGCGAATCCCCAGGTCGAAGGTGTGACACTCAGGCTCGTATACTATTGCACCGGCGGCGGCACTGACCCAATGCGCAGGGTGGCCTGAGACGGGTGCCAAACAATTCTTCCAGCTCTAGTCCGTTCTAGTGCTTCCCTTGATCTCGTCCCACGCTGATTATATCTACAGTTGGACCAAAGCCCAGATCGAAGCTCGCGCCCATCCGAATATGCTCAAGTCGATCGCGTGGCTGAACAACCTCTACCACACCAACGGCTCCTCGCCGCCAGAAGGCGTCGATCTCTCTACCCCGCTCGCCTACGCTGACAGGTTCCGCATCCGCAACCCAGGCGGAGTCTGGGACCGTCACCCACCGCACGTGGACGGTTCGTCCTTGTTTATCTCTCGACCTTGATCTGTCGCGCTGATGTCACAATCCTCCTCATTAAGGTGGTTCGATCGAGCGCTGGGAGGACGAAAAGCTTCGCGTCTGCTTTGCCGACATTCTATCTGGCGCGTGGAGGAACCATGACCCGTATGCGTTGGAACCGCGTCTCGAGGCTCGAACATCTTTGTACAACCGGCCGAATCAGGTGTGCTTCATTATTTGTCGTGCCTGTCCTGATTCTCGCTAAACTGATGGCAAAGTCGAGTGTATTCCGCACCTTCCAAGGATGGCTTGCCATCAGGTGCGGACTCAAAAATAATCTTCGGGGTCATACGCGCTGACATGTCATCTATAGTAAGACAGGACCACACCAAGGAACCCTCAAGGTCTTCCCGAGCTTGATTCTCTCCAACGCCTACATCATCATGCGCCCCTTCTTCCGGCCGATTGTTCCGCTGGGATCACCGGATATCCTTGCGGCCAAGAACTGGGTGTTTGGTGCGTTTTTTGGCGTCTCCTCAGCGTCAGTCGTCAGCGGATTCTGAGTCTCAACAGATCTATCCTCGTCTGAATTCCCGGGCATCTTCACACGCGCCGGCGACAAGGGATTCCACGGCCCTCGTCCTTCCGACGAATTGCACCCCGTATGAATAGAATCAATCACGTTAAAAACACACTAGATCTGACCACCTCGTCCAGCACCTGCTCCTGAACCAGACGATGACCTCTATCCCCGACGTGAATCCCGGCGACACCGTCTTCTGGCACTGCGACGTCGTGCATGCCGTCGAAGAGGAACACACGGGCGCGGAAGACTCCGCGGTTATGTACATCCCCGCCGTCCCGCTCACCCCCGTCAACGCCAGCTACATCGAGAAGCAGCGCGTGAGCTTTGCTGCGGGCATCCCGCCCCCTGATTACCCCGTCGCGACGACTGGCGTTGACTTTGTGGGGCTCGCCACCGAGGCTGATATTGTCGAGAGCGAGGGCAGGCGGGCGATGGGGCTTCCGATTGCCCTCGGCGCTTGACGTTATTTGCAGGAGTAAATCGAATATCTTGTGCCGAGCAATAACGGAGAACAAGTATGTAAATGAAATGCAAGTTGAACTGTAGAGATTTCAATTCCATCGCTTAGTATTGGACTCGGGCCAGCGGATCTGTTGCAAACTGAACACAAAGGACACTGCCAAGGCCGCACGTGATGTTCAAACCGGCTAGACGACTCGATACGACTTGCAAGGCAACAACAAATTCACCTGGACACAGTTTCATTATCGCTCATCCATTGCTCTCCCCAAAACCCCGTTCTCCCGGATCGTCGCAATTCCACACTTGGAGTGTACTGGCATCTATTTGCTTCCGGTATTCTATTCAATATAACTACCGAATCTACGAGTGTACCGCATACGAAATCAATAAGAGAGACCTCGGTCATTTCGTCAACGTCTCTACACATACGGAGGGCCAAGCGCTGGGTGGAATGAGTTTCCCTTGGGGTGAGAAGATGGTCAGATGAGCATACCTTGTCGGAAAACGCCCAGCGTAAATTCGACGACGAGGAGCAACACTCCGCCGCCAGGTGCCAGCCGCAGGACCTTGGGCACGAAACCCTTATACAACGCACCGATGCCCTCCTCGCGGGCGATCGTAACCAAAGCGGGGTATGTCCAGTTGTATTTCGGAGCCACGCCGGGCACCTTGGCAGCGCCCTGGATCCGAGATTTTACAACCTACTGGAATGAGCAAGGCTAGCATATCAGTATAAACCGGAACTAACATCAAAGCTGCGCAAATAATTGAGGTTCATAGACCCATTCAGAAAGAAAAGGCGCACGGAGTGTTCAAACAAGTGCCAGCAAATCCACCAATAGATCCGGAGATAAAATTGTTCAAAAGCGTTCCTTGGGGAGTCTGATAGTTGAATTACTATCAAGAAAGGGCTTCGTCGATCTTCGAACGACGCACCTCAGCCTTCGGAAGCAAGGCTCGGACCTGGAAGATGGAGCCGAAGAATCCACCATTCCACCACAAGTGCCTAAGTCAGTGGTTTGAGGACAAAAAGACACAGGACATGCCATACAAAACGCGCACCGCCAGAAGGTAGACTCCATGCCTGCATACATTCCCAAAAGCCCATCGGTCTTGATGATGTGCCTAACAACTTCCATCGGGCCCTTGAAAGTACTCGTCTTGTCTTGCATTCTGGTAGAAATGTAAGAGTAAGTCGCTTGCGACAATCATGTGTTCCAATGCCCACTTGATTTTGACCAGCTCGAAGGGAACGACCACGATACTCTCCTGCTCTCTGCGTTAAAAAGAGATCGCTTATTCAACTGAACAAGTATACCGTTGCACCTGCGGAACATCCAGTGATGATCGACAGACTCTGAGTCATCTTTGTTTCGCCGCTGAACGAGAGATATGTCTTTCCCCAGAAGTCATTGGCCGCACTGTACCAACAGCGATCAGACCCCATGCGGCGAGAAACACAGCTTCCATACGCACAACTTGACTGCACGCTTGGGCGCCTCCAAAAGCAGCGGCGGAACGAGACCTGACGTAGCACACGACCAGTCACGTCATGCAGTGAAGGTGTGAAGGAGTGTTGTACCTCGATACAAACGGCCCACGCTGATGGAATGTGAGGAGTGCGCATGGAATAGACGAGGCCGGGTACGCACCCCTCCTGCCGAACAATCGTCCTAAAACTTCCGATCAACCCCTCCGACGACTTGCCCGTCTCGAGCTGCATGCGAGTTTTGACCTGCGCGAAGCGTGAGAGGGAGCGCGCGACCGGATCACGGGCCGAGGTGGACTTACAACATCTGGAGAGCGACAGTGAGCGCCAGTGGATCCTCGATCGCAGACAGGAACATACCGAGTGGGTAGAAAGTCAGGATCTCTGATATCCCCGCGATGGCGCCGGCGGCAAAGTTGGCGGCAAATGGGAGAGCTGCGATCCATTCAGAGTGTCTCCAGCGGTGCTAGTGCGCCAAAACGCACGTTTCCTGTCCGAGGTGGCCATAGCGGGCAAATGAGGAAGGGTGACGGTTAGGAAGTAGAAGAGGTGTGGGATCACGTGTCACCTGACAAAACCTCGAAAGGCGATTTTACCGAGCGTGACGCCAAGCCTTGACAGAGTGACGCGATTGTGACACGGTGATTTCGTCTCCATTCCGGCACACCCACCTGCTGCTTGGCAGCTTCATGTGCGATGGTCTATATCCAAGCATGGCAAGAGTACCAAGATGCTGCTGAGGCCTTGTATACTAAATCCCCGAACATCGTTCGTTCCCAGCATCGTTTCATGCACGGCTTTTTTGCTGATCCCGTTTGCAGACGCGATACTGTGTCAAATGGAAGGCGTCCGAGGGAAAACTGGTGCTGAAAATCACAGATAACACGAAGGTGCGTTGCTCTCCGATATCTGCCTCTCATTTACCCGCCGACATGCGAGCCTTCAGTGCATCAAATTCAAGACGTCCTCATCCGTCTTCCTCAACCGCTTCGAGGCCCTCAATCTTTCTTTGATGCAGAAGATGCAGAACAGGCAGCAGCCGAAAGTACCGGACCACTCCTCACCCCCACCGCCTGTTTCTTCATCCGCCCCCATCGATGCCACAGCAACCGTTGTCCCCAGCGCGGGCGGAGCCCCGGCTGCTGGCGGTGCTGCTAAGAAGAAGAAACCGAAAAAGAAGAAGTAGTGTCTCTGTATCTAAACAGTGCGCACGGGTGGAGTAGGGTCATGGAACTATCGGGATGTTGTCGCGAAGCTTGCACACGTCGGATCTTCTCGCCGCCTTGGCTCGGATGCAGAGGGATGGATGGTGCGACAGGATTCAGACACACATGTATCCTTGACGCTTCTCGACCGGACGTCGGACTTGCCTATCAACGCTTTCCATGACCCTGTCCGCAATCTCAATGCACTGTTCCACTTCGCTTGCACTGGCGTGTTCTCCGCGGCTGTCACCGCCTTACGTCTGATGAGGCGCCTAGGCGTGCGCCATTATCTATGCCCAGCCGGACATTCAGGTACACTCTCCTGCGGTGCTACATCCTTTGGCACACGAAATTGAAGTTACTGTTCGCCCCGGTCATGCGTAGCCTGGTGCGGCTCAGATGCAGCGATGTGAATGAATGGATATGAGGGACAACCGGTCAAGTGAGCAGTCGACATGGTGAGGCGCACGCTCAATACGTATGGCATTTCATCACTGGCTAAAACATTGAGGCGTGAGAGAAGCCTCGCGGCACGCGATCACGTGTGTACACCAGGATACTCTCTCTTCTTCTCAAACGACCTGCGAGCATATCAACTGGTCCCACTATCTGACAATTTCATGAGCCCACACCTCTTTGCGGCAGCCCCGCCTGCGCTTTTCCCTCTCAGGAACACCCATCATCGTCTGCTTTTCGTCTCTCATCCTCAGCACAAGGCTCCTGCGTCCTCTTGAACAGACCTTCGACGATACTCCATCTCTCGCACACTTTCATCCATCATCGTGCGCCAGGCTTTTGGTAGGACACACGTCCCCCTCTTTATATATCTCTTCCGCGTTCGCCACATCCTTGCTGTGGCAGCATCGGGCGATGAGTGAGCAGCCACCCGAGGACCACAGCTGCGCGTCCTTTGACATGCAATCGTCTGCAGAGGCAGATATTCGGAAATCGCCTTCCGCGAATGGCTTTTTTGCTCTCGGTTCGGACGTGTCGCGGTGAAGAAGCTAGTACTTCCTGGTGCCCGTGTCGCAGCAGTATGTATCAGGCTTGGGCTCTACAGCCTTCCGATCACGTCGAAACAGTGCCAGCTGAATCATGATCCTCTCTGGACCTATGTATGGCGAACCACTTGTCACCACGCGTTTGTTGCACAGTAGCCGGTCTGCTTCTCCGTCATGTACCTCACTGCTGTGCTGCGCGCCAGGAAAACGAGGCGATGAGAAGCCCATCCAATTGTCCCCATCGTTCTTGGCTTCTTATTGTGTACTCGCCGGCAGGAGCATGGGTCTGCCCAGGTCGTCCACACCTTAAGCGCCGGGCCTGCAAGCTACCGAATCTGCATAAGCCTACGACAACTTGGACGGCGGTCGAGTGGCTTTTGATTCCCATGCTTCGTGCTCTGGAGACAGTTTCTGTTCATTAGCGAGCAGTCCGAGGCACTAGTCGTCGGAGTGGGTCGCGGGAATGTAGAAACACTGTTTTCCTCCATCTCATTCTCGCATGTGAGATTTCCGTAACAAAGTCCGTGAAAAGGGAAGTGCATCACGCAGCCGCAATGTTGGCACCAATGCTCGACAGCAAGCTTCAGAGTCAGCTACAGACGTGTCGATCGACTTTGACTACTTGACATCTAATCCAAGTAGCCACACCTCTATGACTCGGATACATGACTCGGATACCTCCTTCCCCCGTCAGCAATGCCATGCAGCCTGGGCCACCGGTCAGCAGTGACCGTGGAAAGATCACCAAGGCTTATCTCACCGTCCTGTTTCCTGGGGTTCCTACGTTATAGTACGGTGTGACACCGATGCACTCGGCGACCGTGATCATCTTGTAGCCGGCTTTCTTGAGAGCATTTACAGCGTAAGGCATGACCTGGTTACTGAGCAAGTCCATCTCAGTCTTTGAAGGGCAAGTGATTTCCAGGCACGGACACACTCACACAGTCGGTGCTGGAATCATAACAGCGTCAGAGATGTCCCCAGTTTACGATAGCATTGCAGACTGACCCTCTGTCTCGTGGTTCAGCGCCAGGAAGTTGTTCACGTGTTTGGCAATTTGGTTATCGTACGCCTTTTCGCTGGCAGTAGCCGAAGACCCAGTCGAGTCGCCCGAACTGGAAGCGGCCCACGTCTCAGCCCACAAAGATCGATACATGAGGGGAAGACGCACTCAAAGTCCCAGATGATGATGTGCTTCCCCGTTTCGCCGGCGACAGAGCGCACAAGGTCGTTGTAATACCCATACGCTTGGAACCGACGTCAAAACGCGTCGGACGACGGTGGCAGTCATATCGACTCACGAGGCCGGAAGCAAGTCGGCTTGGCACCGATGATGTTCTGCAGCGCATCTGTGTTCCACCAGGGGTCATCCATCTCATACGCACGTACTATAGCAGACGGATCAGATGTCCGACGTACCATCCACTTTCGAGATCTCGAGTCGTATCTGCGATGCGGACAGCGTGGTGAGATCGGGATGCGACCAGGTGTGCGAGCCGATCTGGTGTCCTTTGCTGTAGACGTATTTGACCGACGCGACTTGTGGGCTGTCGTAGATGCAGTCCCCTGAGGCCACGGTCATCCGCTAGTAAGCTCAAGACGGAGGGAGTCGCACAGTTGTTCCCGTCTGTACCCCATAGTCCTTCAGTCCAACTGGATGGAATACCAGAGTGATGAATCCCACTCACTCATGAAAAACGTGCAGTGTCCACCGGCGTTGGTGAAAATGTCGCTGATCGTCTTTCTGCAGACGCGTCAGACTCATTGACCACGCTTCGAAACGATTCGCAGCCACGCACGTCCACTGATACGGCCCGTCGTCCTGCGAGCGAGTCCCATGTCAGTGGTTCGACCAAGGGCACGCGATACTGTCGGAGCCACGCACGAAGGTCACCGCGACGGTCTTGGGGTCTTTGCATCCAGTGTACACCGTCGCAGCACTGCCCGCGCGCGAATGCAGAGTGAGCGCCGCGCCGGCGTCGACGAAAGCGCTCGCGAGGAGGGACAGGACGACGATCGAGTGCATGGGGGTGCGTTGCGCGCTGCCTGGTCTTAGACCACCTCAGTCTTATACGCGCCATGTGAGATAGGGCCTGCAGGCTGCCGCCCAACTGCCGCTACGCTTCCACCGGAGAAGCGGACCCTGAGCAGGCTTGTACGTCTTGAAAGCTTCTGGACAGTCTGGACGATGGCTGCCGCGGGCTTGACCAAAGGGGCAAGATAGGACGGCAAGCAGTATGGGAGTCTGGCATGGCTGAAGACCTCGGCAACGAGTCAAGTATGTATGAGGACAACGCGAATGGTGCGAGCCAGGGGCACTCTTTACTTGTCTGAACATGATTGTCCGGAGCAGAAAGATACTTTGAATGCATCAACATGCCCACATTCTATGGAGGCGCTCTTGTTCGGGCAGCAACTACAACAATGCATAGCTCTACGCCATCTAGCTGGCTACTCGACTAGCAGGTCCAAGTCTCACTCTGTAGTCCAGAATCAGCATCGTCCGTGAGAAGGAAGACCTTCACTCACATCACGAACGCCCAGATCACCGACGTGCGTATAGGGATCCATATCCAGACACTCGGCCACAGTGACTAGGTTATATCCGGCAGCCTTGAAGGCGTCGACCGCCCAGGTCGCGAGTTGCTTACTGGAGGGCGACAAATCAGTTGTAGGCATCATCCAAGCGAATCGACACGCACGCAGTCGTTTCTGAGCACAAGCGACAATCAGCAAGCCACTCGCTCCAGAGGTGGAAGCCAATCACCTTCGGTTTCGTGGTTCAGCGCAATCACCGAGTCAGGACGGCTTTGGATGAGATCGGTGTAGTACTGCTGGCTCTGAGGAACAGTCGCATTCAGGGAGTCTTCTGAGCTGAGACACCGTTAGAGCGGTCGCGAAGGTCTCAGGGGCGAAGACACACTCGAAATCCCAAGTTATCATCGTCTTATTCAGGACATAGGCCACTTCGCGGACACGCGTGTTGTAGCTCCCGTACGCTGAATGGCGGATATCAGCAGCGGCACACTGAGATATGGATTACCCTGCACTCACGAGGGCGGAAGAACGTGGTGTTGATGCCCAAGACTCTGAAAAGCGCATCTTCGAAGAGAGTAATCAGAATCTAACCGTCTCATGAGGCGGATAGACCTACCGTCGATTTTGTTCAGCTGCTTGGTAACTGTCTCAAATATGAGTGCCTGATGGCCAAATGCAGAAAGTCAAGAGCACGCACTGCTGGCAACGCTGAGAGTCGTAAGATCAGGGTGGGACCAAGTGTGCGCAGCGATCTGGTGGCCGGCAAGATACGTCTGCTGCAGATACGACGAAACAGTACGAGCGTAAATGCAGTCGTCTGCGCGAAAGAAGATTCATCGAGGCACCCTCATGGAAGTGACTTTCATCCTCACAGTTGTTCCCATCTACAGGATCTGAGCTTGCGCAGCTAAGGTTCGAGAACTGCACTCACTGACGAAAAAGGTACCCTTCGCACCCTTCTGGGTGAGCATGTTGCTGATTAGCGGCCTGAGATAGAGTTGGAGCACAACGCGCGAGCTAATCGTCCGAAGCTCACATCCACTGGTACGGCCCGTCGTCCTGTGGGATACACGTCAGTTTCTCGGCCGCCCCACCCGATCGAGCCACTAAGCACGCACGAAGGTCATCGCAACGGCGTTTTTGACCGTGCAGCTGGTCACGACGCGGACCTTGGGCGTACTGTTTGCGTCGACAGAGACGGCGCTGAGACCCAGCAGAAGGACCAGAACCTTAGCGAGCATTGCAGGGGCTAGAATTCGCAGGAGAGGGGGCACAAGAGAGAAGTGAAGTGCACTGTCCTCCTCGCTGAACACCCTCCCTATTTATCCCACTGCACCGAGCTGCATCTCCAGATCCTCTCCCCCCATGCCGATACTAATGCCGCGAGGGCCCTGAGTGCACGTCGCTCCACCTAAGGCTTCCAGCGGCGAAGCATGGCGCTGAAACACGCGGGGAGACAAGCAGCGAATGGGGTGTAGAGCGGACTGCGCCTTGGCTGACTGAGAGAACGACTACTGAGCGCACGGCACGGTGCGGCAGCTCCTGCTTTGGCGTCTTCCTTTCGGCCTCAAGTTGCCCCGAGCCGCTCTGGACGCCATCCGATGGGTTCTTGTGCACTAAAATTGAGCGCGGAATTGGGGAAGCGAGGCACGATGTGGGAGTTTATGCAAACGAGCGGCAGGCCTAATGTCCTGTTTGATGACGTGACTGATCAAGCTGGCATGCGAACCGCCACTATCGGAGCTGCAAAGACGACAGACGTTGCATTGTGACTACGATTTACAAAGGGAGGATACAAAAAGGATTGGAGGCGTTCTGCAATCAATGCAGGATGTGAGCGAGAGAAGAGGCGACAAGTCTAAGTACAGAGCGTCGAAACGGCCGCACTGGGCGGCGACAGAATTTAGAGCATCTGTGCGAGGTTATTCAATACAAAGGCTCAGAAGCTCGAATGGGCGTCGTAAAACTGGATGCCGGGCGAACGGCCCAGCTTTCGTGCCCGATGGTTTCCGAACGCAGGGGCGATGACCGCCGGCGCACTCGGAACAGCAACAGGCGCGTCGCCGGCCGAGCCTGGCGCCGAAGTCTGAGCGACCACTTGCCCGCCCACCGGCGTCCCGGTCTGCGTGGGACTGTCGCCGGTGTACGCGTAGACAGGCTGGATGAACGGCGGAGCAGGCCCGGACAGTGTCGGCGCGTTTGCTCCAAACCCGACGACGGGGTTGTTACCCGGGAGGGTTTTGATGGTTCCCGTCGTGACTTCGTCCACACTCTGAGTGATGCGACAGGTTCCACCCTGCTCGAAGGTGAAGACGCCGGCATTGGAGCAGCAGCTGCGGAGATCATGAGTGGGTTTTTCCTCAGTGGATAAGATGACAACTCACGTCGGGTCGCCGTACGGATTGCAGTTGCACCTGTCCACTACACCTTGAAGCACATTGGCATCCCAGCCCATCATGAAATCTGCAGTTGCCTTCAGCCCGTCCAACCGGAGACGGATGTTCAGCCCGCTCACCGGCGTGATATCCAAAGCCAGTTGGATCGCCCATCGAATACACAAACGGCTGGTTGGGGTTCATAGCCTGGCCGCGCAGATTCCACCAGGACGCCGTGTCGAGGTACATCTATCATAATAGAGATCAGGGTTGCTTACACCCCGAGCCGAGTCGGCGCGCACCTCCATGAAGATTCGAGGGAGTGTTTTGGGGTACTTGGGATCCGTGCATGCGCCAGAGTCAGCGCCCCCAGACGGGAATGCGACGTGCGACTTGTGGTCCGGCGAGTCCGCGTTCTTGCCATCCCAGCACCTGTCATGCTCTCAGTACCAGTAGCAGAGAAGAGAACATCTGCAGCATACATCGGGAAGTTCTGCCGCCAACATCGTCAGCACACGACAAAGCGAAAAGAATCAGAAGGACGGATGACGTACGATCTGGGCGCGCATTCCGGACGGGCATCCCTGCGCCGGAATCTGGTTGAACCGGGTGCTCACCCCGCTGAAATCGAGGCAGAGGAACGTGATGGCCTGCTGCGCGTAGTCACTCCCGTTGTAAGAGCGCAGCGTGGGATTTCCACTGATCATACGGAACTGAGAAGCATCGCCGGTGGCCAGTCAGAATCATAATGGAAGAGGGGTAGGGAGGGGCTCACGTCATCGGGAAAGGGCGTCGTCGCTCCAGGTGTGTCGGAGAAAAGGTAATCTGCGGCGACGCTTTTCAGACGGGAAAAGCTTGGACGGGAGGGATAGGCTTACAGCTGCGATGATGAGTCAGCGAAAAAGTCTCGACAGGAAGATATGAAAACACGGCCGTACATGACTGGGTTGCCCGTCACACTGCTGAATGAGCCGTTCGCCCAGCTGCAGATGGATCAATACGACAACAACCCCAAGCACTGCTCGAAGACGAACTGGAAGTAGAGAGTCTGCGTTTGGAGGACGCTTGAGCCGAAACTCCAATTTAATGGAAAAGGAACGCACTGGTGCCCACTATGAATTTCAGATCAGCGAATGACAGGCAAAATGGGCTCCGAAGCACGGCTTACATAGTTCGACTTGTCCTGCTTGATAGGCGAGGACGTACACTCGCTTGCCCGCAAGAAACTCGTGTTAGTCGTCGCGCGGAAATTGCTCCCGCCCATCACTGGCGGAAAGAGCCCATTCAGCAAAACGCGCGAGGACCCGCTATTTGTGCGAGGAATGGGCACCTGTATGAACGTGTGAAGCGACTTGTCCTGCCGGAAAAGAAAACATATCAGTGTCCGGCCCGGGGCACGGAGCAGAATCCCGTCGCACCTGGGCTGACAATTGGGTCGAGACGCTCAATGGTGATGACATCGTCTAGTGGACGCGTTCAGCAAATACGCGGCGGGGATGGCGGATATGGAAACGACGGACTCATCGCGAAGAGGAAGTACGCGTTGGATGTCGATAGCGCGGCCGCACCAGCGACCGCTGCGGCCCAAAGCTTATTGCGCAAACTCCTGGGAGACATTTCGAAGACGGAACGAACGGCCTGGGCGGCAAAAACGAATGCTCAGGCGAAAGGGAAGGGAGCCCACTCGAGGAAAAGCGAAGGCAGACGAGTTGGCGTGCTTTTCCATGGTGCTTGTGCTGGTCTTAAATAAAGCGACGTTCCTGGTCCGGAGGATCATTTACATAATCCAAGCTAGTAGCTGCTCCAGTACATAATCCAAGCTAGTAGCTGCTCCAGTACAACATGGTCCACACTGGACGCGTTCTCGGCGCCACCGTTGCCTGCGCGACGTTCAATGGAACATCCCATCCCTCATTCATGACGCTCCATAACCTTCCTCCAGAAACAGACGAGGAAGACGGAGTGCGCACATGGGCCTCCCCCCGGCAGCCCGCGACGACTTGCTGCATTGGGCCCAGAGCGTATCGCGCTCACGAATCAGCGCGAGAATCTCGTAGATCCAGCGACCAAAAATCGAAAGCAGCAATCCGGTCTGGATCGCGGTCTCTCTGCGATTTTGGGATGGCAGCTGTCTCGTGGCGTTACAGCTCGGAAGTGTTAACCTCGAGCAGCAGCAGCAGCAGCAGGAGTAGTAGCAAGAGGCAGCGAGCTGAACAGGCATCGGGACTTCCCGAAAGAGTCGAGACCTCGCTAGTCGGTTTCTTCATAGAATCGCTGAGGATGTTCGATAATTGATATGCACTTCTGTAGCAACCGCTGTGAGTCATATTAAAGCAGCTCAGGCGCGTCTAGCCGGTGTAGGCGAGAGTCAAATTGGGTCGAACAGCAAGATCGATGGCAAATACACAAATTACCATCGGTTTGCTATCCGTAGAGATGGTTAGACGCGGACCGTTGCAGCAGACGTCGACTGCCTGCGCAGTCGTCGGTGCTCAATATTCCGAGGCTTCGAGGCTAATTATTCGGTTTGCTGCGAGACGTGCCCTGCAGGTTACTCATACCGCGCGAACAGCGGTCTTGGTCCATCGAGTCTCAGAGACAGTCGTGTCTACTTGGATGTCGCAAATTAAAAAGCGTCTGGGGGGTTTTGGTGGCCGTGCCGTCATGACATCATCCATCAATTCAATTATACCGTACCACGTGCTATTTTGAACATATTACCGCATCGGGAATGCCGTGTTCAACTTATTAGTTCAGCCTCGACGACGTGTGGAATGAACCGATCTACGTTGAATCCTTTGCCATAATCTGTCCAAACAGTGCAACAGCCGATCAACCAAAGCCGTAAGTTCCGTCTGCATGAATTGCCCCCCAACGTCCCTCCGGGGCCTGCTGATCGGCGGCCCTGTCGAAAGTCAACACAACGTCAGGTAAGATTCGCCCATTTTCCTTCCGCTGCTGAGGCATTTCAGTGCAACTTGGGGATACACTGCTTTTGATAAGACGTTTGGGTGGCGGTACCCAACTCATGGAGGAAATTGGATGTTCATTCTTTCCAAGGTGCGGGATACAAAAGGAAGCAGAGAGAGGCCAGGAATGCATCCATCCATCTCTGCAACTCCTTCACAAAACCAATTCGAGATGCTCGGATTTGCCCTGATACTCCTCGTCGGCGCGTTTCTCCCACTAGTGTCCTGCGGACCCTTGGTTACCGGCGCACCGCACAACTCAAGCTCTGCTGCTGCCGGCATGGCCACGGTCTATACCAGCTGCACAACAAAGAACTTTGCTGCGCTGACATTCGTGCGTGATCTGATCCGCTCTGTGCGGGCCCGCATCATACAGCCTCTAGGATGACGGGCCGTGGGTGTACGAGTGAGTCGCGATCTATGCGCTTGGTAAAATCGAGACACTCAGGGGGATAGGGTGGGTATCAGCAACCTCCTCAGGGACAACAATGTATCGGGGACCTTTTTCGTCAGTGAGTGCGCGATGCATTCACTGTGCTTATGTTTTAAAATGCTCTCGTCGTTAGACGGGAATAATTGTGCGAGATTATCAGGATTCTCAACTCTCAAATTGATTAAGGCTACCAGATGGTTGCATATATGACGACGACATCGTGACCAGCATCCAATCCACCTTCCGCGCCGGGCACCAAATCGCGTCCCACACCTGGTCCCATCCAGATCTCAACACACTCAGTGCAGATCAGAGCAAGTCCCCGCAGATCACTCCCAATCGTTCGCTCGCTTACATCCAAATCTCGTTTAGTTGCGCAGGAGATCCAGGAACTCGATGGTGCGGTCCCCGAGCGTGCTGCACGTCGTCCACCTCTGCTCACCCGGACCGTTATCTCCTGCAGTCGCGCTGAAGAAAGTTCTCGGAATCAAGACCCGCTTTCTCCGTCCGCCGTACGGAAACTTTAACGACCGCGTCCGACAGGTCGCGGCCCAGAACGATAAGGACTATATGGTCACCTGGAACTTTGAGTAGGTTCCAGCGCGTGCTAGTCCGTTGTCGGCGACTGATAGCGCTACGCCCTATGCAGCTCGGGCGACTCTGTCGGAGAGAGCTACCAGAACAGCGAGAAAGACTATGCCAAGTTCCTCGGCGGCAATCCGGACTCGATGATCGCGCTGAACCACGAGACCATGAGTGAGTATATCCCCTTCTTTTGAGCGATCGTTGTCTCGGCTTTCAACTGCTCATTGATCAACAGAAAATACCGCGTGAGTCCGGGCAGCCTCATCAGCGCGAACTATCAGTTCCTTATCTGGTCCAGCCATTACCTTGTCCAGAACGCGATAAACCAGATCAAAGCCAAGGGCTATCAGCTCGTGACCGTCGCCCAATGCCTCGGAATAGATGCTTACGAGTCCTCCACTGGTCTTGGAACGAAAGACGTGCGTCTTTCCCTGGCTGTGTCATGGGTACTGCTCATATCGCGGCTTCCACACAGGACACCTGGGCTTGCGAGGATAACTCGTGATTCGTTTAAATACAACTAGCACACAACAACACACATACGTAACATATGTACATGGAATACATTCGGACGTTTACGCAACCCTAAACCCACCCTGCACTACACCTCGTCCCAAGCCTCATCGCACGGGCGGTCCGGCCGTCGGCTGTTGCGGCCCTTGCATGCAAACTTGCCGCAGTCTACACAGGGGCTGGGGCAGAACTTGGATCCACCCTTGCCTTTGCACTGGTCTGAGCCACATTTCGCACACCGACGAGGATGACGTACTTTGACAGCAGCGGGTCCGCCGCCGTCAGTATCGGATTCTCGCGCACGTTTGCGCGTCTCCGCTGCGGGGTCGGCTTCTGCCGCGGTCGGGGACGCCGCGGCCTGCGGGTTCGGCAGGAACGGTGGCGGAGGCGGCGGAGGCGGAGGCTGCGGATATCCTGGGATGAAGGACGGTCCCACGAACGAAATGCCGAGCGCCGGGGCGGCCAGGGATGCGTAGGGGTTGTTGCGCAGCTCAGGCCGGAGCGCCGTCGCAGCGGACCACACATCAGCAAGGCTAGGCCCAGTCTGCAGCGTTTGATCGGCACCGGCTGGGTGGCCCCGCGCATCATGTTGTTCTTCCTCTTCTTCTGTGTCTTTAATGCCGCGTCTGGTCTCTCTTACCATCCTAAGGATGAAGCTTTTCTTCATGCCACACCGCAGCGCACTGACCACTAGGTTCCAGAGCTCGCGACTCACGCCGCGGCTCGTCCAGTTCCATATATCAGCACCGACCCCCACATCCTGCTCGCCCAATCGCGCCGGGAACTCATCCGCCAGCGCCGGGGGCAGCACACGCCGGATCGACGGGTCCGTGCTCGCGAACACATGGTTGCTGGCACACACATACGAACACCCGATGATGTAAAACGGGCCCGTCAGATCGTGCACGGCCAGCGGACCCGATCGAATCCGGCCGTGGTTCACCAGCGCAGCCGCGCACGTCGGACACGCCAGCCCATTGAACACGAGCGGCTGCGGGTCCCAGTACAGGAACCGGTGCGGCGAGAGCATGCGCGACGACGCGGACGCCGTGAGCGAGAAGTAGCTCGGCGACGTCGGCAGCCAGAACGTGCGCAGGATCGAGTACAGCGTCGGCGTCGCGTTGGTGGGCGAGGCAGAGCTCGGCGGCGCGAGCGAGCCTAGATGCGATTTGAAAGCGTCCTCGATTGACACGGTGGATGATCCGGGATCGGGGGGATCCAGCGCGGCGATTAACGCCTGCAGAAAGTCTTCCGGGTGCGATCGAACGAGTTCTGACCAGTTTGCGTTGCTGGCAGCCGCGAGGGACGCGTGGGATGCGATAGGCCGCGTCGTCGTCGATGGTGGCGCGGACAGGCTCTCCATCGGCCCACCTTGGAGTGGGAACCACTGCGTGTGCTGTTTCTGTGCATCGTGGCCCATCAATCGAGACACAAAGAGCAGAGATACGACCCCGCTTACGTCTGCTGCGCTCGTCCCGAGACTCAGTCTCCCCGACCCAGGCGGCAGCCCATCCTTCCGCGGCCGTCCAACGGGCCGCTTGACCTTCACCCCGTCGGCCTCGCTTTTCTTCGTGCTCCCCCGCGGTCGACCCACCGGCCGCTTCACCACAGGCGTCGCAGGATCCGCCGTGCCCGCTGCGAGGGTCGATTTGTTCTTGCTCCCTTTCGGCCGGCCACGCGGTCTCTTTGCGGGTGTTGCAGGGTCGGCAGCCGGGGCTTCAGGCGGAGGTGCAGGCACAGCCGCGACCGAGGAAGGGTCAGCGGGTGGCTCGAGGGTGTCAGCGCCGGGGAGCGACGTGTCGCCATTCAATGTCGCAGACTGATCGGCCATGTCGCAGTAGATGGCTGCATTGCGAAGCAGGTTCACGTTAGAACCATCACGGCACGAGTGAGAAAAGAGAAATTGGATAAAATATCTTACCGTAAGTACTTATCGCTTGCTGCCAAGTACAAGAGCAAACAAGGCGTAAATAAGAAATAGGTTTAGGACACGATCACGTGCTAATAAACATGCCCAGCATGCTGATATCGGCGAACGCATACTTCAGTTTCAAGTCGTTTATTGGCGTTATCGTGGTAAAACTAATTTTACATCAATCCAGTCGTAGTCTTCATCGTCTCTGCAGTGCACTTCCACGCCTAGTTGCGTTTGAGCTCACTGACTTCGTCAGTAGGATCCGCCGCCTTCACCACAGCAGGCTCGAAATCCTCGGCATCCTTCTTATCCAGGTCACTAGATGCGGAGTCTCTCTCGGGAGACTCTATATCGCCCTTTGACCGTGCGCGTCGCTCGTCGCGGTCAACCAGAAGCTTGATGATTACTGGAGGCACATGAGCTGGAATCAACGACAGGAATAGAGAAGAACGCACCGACAACCACAAGAGCAGCGATGACAAGCCCAAATGTGGTTGGGAAACCCTTTCCTAGAAGTACTGTTAGTCTTTGCCGGCGATTAATCCGACTTGCTGATGCTCACGGAACGTCGGGGCTTCAAGTCTGAGACGGATATAAGATAAGTGATCAATAGGATAGAAAAGGCACTTGCTGAGGGAAAATGACGATCGGGAGCCAGGCTGCAACCGCATATTGCAATCCGTTCTATCGCCTCGAATAAGCCTCGGCACGTAAAATAGAACAGGCGCACATACCATACTCGAGATAACGAGTGCTCGCTCCTCGTTATCTGCACCAGTCAGTCAGCATCGGCCACTGGAGAAGAGATGTAGAGCTACGCACCTTCTTTGCAGACTTCGTTCGCCCAGGTATAGAATACAGCCGTCATCAGCTGGACACCACCGGTCATGAAAGCAAATTCCTGATGGCGATCAGTTTGATGAACATATCGATGCGGCTAGATAACACACCTTCAACTTGACAGATGCCGGCCAGAATGCGAGAATGCTGGTGCAGATCATCAAGATCTGGTCGGAAAGTGGGAGAGGTATCTTACCCATTCGGCAGCAAACCATACACTAATGGTATGAAGACCCAAGCGAAACGACTGCCAGTCAGATCCGAGAGGAATCACCACTGTTCATGTGTTGAGAAGACTTGGAGCAAAAGTAGCAAGGATACGGACCATGAAGATAGAAATAATGTTAATCAGGGCTCCGCAACTGGGAATGACATTGCGGTAGTAAACACTGAATTTCTCGGCTTCTGTTGATCGTCAGAACCTCTAAGATGTGGCTGATTTCCAAAACTCACTGAGCCAGATACCAAAGTACGCCGTAGCACCGCACGACTCGCCGTAGAGGATATATCCGAGCACGAACCAGTACCAATCTGCAGCCAAGGCTTTTTTTAGCATTCATAACAGAAGTCCGAAAGCGGACACGCACGCCACCGGCCAAAGACGCGCTTAAGCAACGCGAGATCAATCTTCCCGGTGGGCTGGCCCTTGCCGTGTCGGATCGCCCGCTCCATGGCGAACTTCTTGTCCTCCTCAGTCAGGTACCAGGCACGAGAGGTGGCGGGGACGTCCGGCAGGAAGAAGAAGAGCAGGATGCCGCTAGGGACAGTCATGCAGCCGCAGACGATGTACAGCCATCTGAGCCAATAATTTCAATGAAGTTCTGGTCGTTCCAATATGATGGGACGCGCACCTCCATCCGGCGATTCCCAAATGGCCGTCAAGGTTCTTGTACACAGCAGCTTGGAGGAATCCGCCCATAGCCGTGCCAACGGAGCCGGTTAAATGAAAGATAGCAATCTGATGGTTGGGTCAGAGGATTATATCTCTAGGAAAGGACACTACTGACCCGCTTGGCCAGTTCCGCCTTTGTGTACCTGCGTGCGATGAGTTTAGGAAATGGGAAGGCTCGGGATGTTTACCAGCTGCCGAGGATGTACAGAATGCAGCTAGACAAATGTTCAGCTGACTGATCAATTTGAGCACACGACACGATCACTTACGGGAAGAAGCCGGATTCGAACATGCCCACCATGAAGCGGAAAGCGTACATTTGTTGCTATCGCAGAGGTCAAGACCAAGCCAAAAAGAAACAGGAGTGGGAACGCACGTAGGTTTGAGCTCCAGCCTGCGCAAAGGTCCAGACTCCCCACCCAATCTCGCAAAACGCCAGGTAATACTGAATAGGCGATCAGGATCTTCGCTTGCGTTATTGCACAATAGCACGCACAGATGGCCGAATCTTTTGAATGATCATCGTTGATGGGATTTGCATGACCGCGTACTGTGCGACCCTCAGACGCAGCGAACAGGCGACGGACTAACAGGCGTACCGCAACCGTGTAGCAGGTGCCCATGCTGCAAGGAGCAGTCAGATGGGCAAGACATGCGAGACACAGAGACGCACTAGGTGTACTGGTTGCCATTGATGTTCAGATCCTCCTTCATGCCCGAAATGTCTGATCGAGCGTGAGTAACTGAATGCAGGAGGAGGTATGGGCCGCACAAGCATTGGCGAGATTGCTCTGGCTGATAGAACGTAAGTACGGACGAAGGGGGGATATAAGTGGGAATTGACGCACTCGAGGTAGCGGAAGAAGAAGCCAAGACAGGCAACGATGAGGATCCCGAAATCCAGTTTCCGCACAAACTTGCGCTCCTCCGGGGTCTTGAGGTGATCGTCCGAGTCCCAGATGTAAGATCTGAACTGTGAGAAGGGGGAGATAATCAAGCCAGTTGAAGGAGAAGGTGTGAGCTCGAACTGACCTTCGTCCAGAAAGATACACTGCCTGCCATGGTGGAGAGGAGATATTCGGAGGAGGAGTCTCAGGAGATAACCCCAGACCCATCCACGTTACTTATAAGCCAGCTTCTATTCCCACATCAGGGTGCAGGGAACGAGTCGCCATCTATCTTGATAGCGCCCAAAGAAGCCCCTCACTCGGGTGGCGCCTTCGGTGCCGCTTGTTTGCGAAGAGTTTCGCGAGATAACACAGGATAACGCTGGATAACATGTAATCTTGCTTCGAGAGCCATATCAGATAGTTCTAAGGCTCGGAGACGACCCAAGGATGGAAACACTCTCAACTACGCAGAATCATATCCACTTGATAATCCTCTGAAACTCTGGCCTGAGCGGATTTATCGCGCCTTGAGGTTGAGGATTGGGACCATCTTCTGGGAGCATGTCGTAGTCGCTCCAGTCAGCTGATCTTACCATCATTGATTGCCTGGCACCGCCACGCCCATAGCTTCCCACGTCTTCCTGCCGTAGTGCTATTTACTCACGTCAGGTTGGTGCTTATCCTCTCTTATCATTGCGAGCTATTGCGATTCTTCTGGAACACCGCGCTGACGGCAACCCAGCGCCCTGATTATTTATCCCTTCTGACCGACGCGGAATATCTGTATGCCAGATTCTGGCTAGTCCTGACACAGCTGCTACGTACTTATCTTTGACGTTATTCTTCTCGTAGAGTCCCCGACCTCGTATCGCCATGCCCCTCATCGCCTGCGGCCAAATATGCTCCACTAACGACGTCGGACACAACCTCGCCATCTCTGTGCAGCTCGCCCGCGACGCGGCCGCCCAAGGGGCGACCGCGCTCTTCCTCCCCGAAGCCTCCGACTACATCAGCAACAACGCACACGAGGGATACCTCCTTGCCGCGCCGCTCGCCTCTCACAAGTATGCGCTGGGTCTGCAGGCGGTCGCGAAGGAGCTCGGGATCTACATCAGCGTGGGGATCCACGAACGTCCGGGGCCCGAGGACATGGCCGGGGAGGCACCGGGCAGCGAGCGCGTGTTCAACACCCACGTCTGTATCTCTCCCGATGGCACTCTCAAGGCCTTCTACCGCAAGGTCTGTAGCCGGCCCTTCACCCGCTTGATCGTGTGCTGAGCTATATTCCGCCGCCAGTTGCACCTCTTCGACGTGCAGCTCAAGGAGTCGTCGGCCGCGAGCGCGGGGGAGTCCGACCGCATGATCCCGGGCGACAGGGTCCCGGAGCCCGTGGACATGGGCGCGCTGGGGCGCCTGGGGATGGAGATCTGCTACGACATCCGCTTCCCGGAGCTGCACACCATCCTGCGGCGCAAGGGCGCGGACATCATCGCGATTCCCGCGGCGTTCACGCTGCCTACTGGGCGTGCGCACTGGTACACGCTCGTGCGCTCCATCGCGATCGCGTACCAGGTGTATGTCGTCGCCTCGGCCCAGGCCGGCGCGCACACGCCGGCACGGTCCTCGTGGGGCCAGGCGCTTGTGTTCGACCCCTGGGGCCGCGAGCTGGGCCGCCTGCCCTCTATCGACGAGACGGCTGATCCGTCTAAGCCGATGCCGTCTCAGTTCGTGCTTGCGGAGATTGATCTGGCTGTGGTCGAGTGCGTCCTTTGGTCTTGTACATACCGCCTTTCGACTGACCCACGCTAGGAGCGTCCGTGAGCAGATCCCTCTTGCTTTCCAGAAGCGAGAAGACGTTTATGGCGTTGTCGGCCGCGACGCACTGGCACTCGCCCCAACAACAACAACGGCGGCGGCGGAACCCTATCTGCTGACACGGCTGTGGAAAGGAATTCAGAGCATGCTTGGGTACGGCGAGCCCGCCATCCGTTTACTTCCGAGCCACAACGACGAGAAGTCGACGAGGTACTGATCTATCACTTATGTTGTCGTTGATATCAGTGACTGGACTACATGGCCAGTTTTGGCCTGCTGGATGACAGAATAAGCCTGAGGATGATTCATCGGCAAAAGGTCCGACGTTCGATACTCAGTCCAGGCGCTGCGCTACACGGATTCCGGCGCCGCCCGATTCATCCACGATTTCGTTTCCCGCGTAAATTCTTGCTGTGAGCAGCGATCAGTCTTATCTGAAGTGAAGTGCCAGTATGCATATATGCGTGAATGAGACCAGATTGATCATCTTTACATTCAATCTTGCCGAGCGACCTTCGTCCTGTTAATTGTACCCCACATGGAGCAGTCCAGTCATGGATGGTTCTTCTGCAGCAGAGATCGCCATTTTCGCCTGTGCAGGATTAGACGAATGATTTGTGAATGATAATGCTTCGATCATGTACTCTGCGATGAGACTTTTAGAAAAATTGGGGGGTTTGTGAAGTGAGAGGGTGAAATGCCTTTATCAAGTCCACTGCGGATTGCAATGTCCAAACCAACTATCAGTGCTTCAGAATCTCGACAGTAAGTCATCTATAATGAATCTCGGGAATTCTTGAACTCTCAAGCTCATATCGAAAACGGTTCTGGTAGTCGTCCGTCAAGAGACAGGCAGCCAGAAATATTGACCAAAAATCGAGCATTCGAAGAAGGTATTTAGCACGGATTTGGCAGCAGTCGTATCTTACGTGCCGAGACTCATCGTAATGTTGTAAGAGACACGGGCGGGAAGACATCGCGGCCTGCACGGAAAGATTAAAAATGACGATCGATGGGGGATCTATCGGCTGGTGTATTTTCCGCAAAAGGAAGTCTTGTTCGGTTGATAAATTGACGCCCTCAGTCTCGCCCTCCTGGTCCTTTCAAGGAACACCCCTGGGCAGTCCAAGGCTGCAAAAAACACGGCCTCAACCGCGAATTGAACGCGGGACCTCTTCCATACTGTGACCTTCAGCAGATCGGACTATCAGACCCGAAGGAAGAATCATACGACTAGACCATTGAGGCGATGGGACGCCGAGCCCAGACAATACTATTACTGCCCGCGCTTTACACGTTTTGAATCACATTCAATCCACTCTCAAGATCTACTTCTGTTCTTCATGATCAGACAACGGTCACAGAAAATGCTTTGAGCTTGTATAATCGGAACCACTTTCGCATTCCAAGATGTTGTGCTATAACGTTTATTGCCAACCTATTCTGAAGACCCAAAATCTCATTTTCCAAGACATGCCAATTTCACCTGCCATCGAGACTTGACACAAAAAGCCATCCGAATCAACAGTGCCAGTCGACCTGGGGCGCGTCCTGGTCAGCATCTACCACAGAAGCCTCCACTTCAACTCACCGTCCTGTTCGTCGGCGTGGTCCTGTTATAGTACGCGTCCACACCGATGCACTCGGCCACGGTGATCAGCTTGTACCCGGCCTGCACAAACGAGTTGACGACGTGCGGCATGACTTGCGAGCTGCTTGCTGTGAGACGGCGATCAGATCGCGTGGTACAGATGGCTTACGCGGTGGTTGCTAAAACGGGGGCAGTCAGTAAACGCCTGGCGATGCACAGGGAGGGGGACGAACGTGTAGTTTCCTCGTTCAGGGCAAGCATGTTAGTGATGGCGGACGCGACCTGTGAGTCGTACCCCGCCTCGATATCCGACGGAGAGCCGTTCGTCCCGCTGCGACTCCGCTTAGCGTTTAGAATGCGGAACAAGGAAGAGTTCACTCGTAGTCCCACAAGACGACTGCCGGCTTCGTCTCGCCGACGATTGCGAGGACAGTGTCGTTGAAGCTCCCGAAGGCTAGTATGCTTTTGTTCAGTCGTTTGCTCGCGCAGGAAAAGAAAGACAACTTACGCGGAACCAAACACGTCGGCATCGCACCGACGATGCGCGACATCGCAACTGGAGTGGCAATCTCAGCGCGAGCCAACCAAGGAAACAAACGGACACACGATCGAGTTTGGATACCTGTGTACGCAGATCGTTTGCAGACAGTGTCGTGAGATCCAGATGCGACCACGTGAGGGAAGCGAGCTGGTGGCCGGCCGCGAATGCGTATTTGAGGTTGTTGACCTGTGTGGCGCCGTAGATGCACGCGTAGTCCGCGCCGTCTGTACACAGGTCGCGCTCTCAGACAGGCAAGACGACATGAGGTTGAGAGAAAGAAAACTGACTAAGGAGGAACGTGCAGTGCCCGCCGGCGCTGGTGAAGATGTCGCTGATGTTCCGCCTAGTCTGATCGTGAATGAACCATCTCTGCGCGCAGCTACGGATACGCACGTGTATAGATACGGAGAATCAGCCTATTAACCATCTGGGAGTGAGTGTGCAGTCGGAAAATGGTGGGTCCGAACGACTCAACGAAGGTCATGGCAACAGTTTGCGGGTCCTTGCATCCCGTGTACAGAGTAGCAGGACTTCCCTGGCGCGTCGTGAGTGTCAGTCCAGCGCACACCTGCGCAGCTGCTGCGAGAAAGATCAGGGCGGTCTTGCGCATGGTGCTATCCGTGGGTGAAAGGGAGAGTCCGCGTCGTCTTCTTTATACATGAGTCCTGAGGTTCCGTACTAACCTTAAGAGCACGTTCTCTCCGAAACAGCGCACGAAGCCAGGTCAGAAGCACAGCGATTGAGTTACGCGTCCGACGCAGGACTTCGCGGGCATTGCACGATGAAGCATATCCGGAAGAGGGGACGCGATTTGGTGACACTGGAGGACACGAGGGACCTGAGAAATAGTGCTTGGTCTTCCGTAAGGAGGGGTCCAGCGCGGAGAGCTTGCGAGGGAGATTAGACAAGATCGCTGAGGACCGGTCGATGGGCGTAGTAAGGCAAGAGGAGAGGCCAGTTTAGAAGCGACGCATATTTGTAATCCGTACCTAACTGTAGATGGTATGTACGTAAGAGACCGTGAAAGCCCGCGACCGCGTCTGCAGCCGCTTGTAGTCTGATGAATACAGGACAGTGTAGATCCAAACGAGAACGGAGCCGGCTCAGACGAACATAGCAATCGCACCCATCTCCGGGGGATTCACCCACTCCCCATTGATCTTGTCGCTGCGGTGTCCCCGTGCACAGCCAAGAACGGGACAAGCCCAGTCGTGCTGAGCTTCAACAACTGGTTTCCGAGCACGCTTTCCCTTGGACTTCGCTTTGGGTTTGGGCCGGGAAGCTGGCACTCGTGATATCGTATGAGTGGACCTCTCTGCGACACCGAGCATCGCACGAGAGCGCAGTCGTGTGGAAATAGGAGCAGGGAGGAGACCGGAAGCGTCATCCTCTACATCCGTCGGATCGACTTCCTCCATGCGATCTCGAGCCCGTGCTTTGCCCTTTCCCTTGCGTTTGCTGGGGGGAGCGGGTGCTTCCTCTTCTTCCAGCGGCTTATACAATTCTTCAAGGCACTTGCCGTCGATTACATGCCCGCATCGAAGTCCCCACACGCGTCGCCTGCGGACCTCGTCGGGGGTAAGGCTGTTATCATTTGACCCCAGAAGAAGCGGATCGGAGCATCGCGCACATGCCAGTGCCGTACTCGTTTCGTTCGCTTCACCCTCGTCAACTATATCGATGGTTTCCACCGGCGCAAAGTCGCCGACGAACCCGTCCTCGAGACGCGCGGGATGCGTCCACTCGGTTTTGTACTTTACTTCCTCCGCGCGCGGCACGATGGGTAAGCGCTGGATCCCGTGATCCGGCCAGAGGCCGCGAGGAAGAAGCCGTTCTAGCAAGAGCGTGTCGTCGTGTGCGCGCGCGAACGTCGGCAGCGGCTGCGCTGCCGCGGGCGGTGGCCCGAATCCAAAATCCACGGCCCAGCGCAGAGGGTTGAAGCCGGCCAGGCGTTGAAGGATGCCCGGGGCGGTGCCATCCGCTTGGCGGTGATAATCTGGGGGTTCCATGATATTCCAGGGGGCGATTGAATCTGCACGGCGTGTGGGGTATTGCGCTGTCGGCGGAGAGGCTTCGCGCTGCCTCCGGCGTGTGCCACGGACTGAAGAAGCGCGTGGTTGTCCTTGTTGATGGTTAGGACGCGGTCGGAAGAGAGAAATCACGACAAAGCGCGCACCACTTCTTGAGCTTTCTGCCACTACTGTGTGGAAACCGCGTGCTAAAAGGCTGTGTCGATAAAGAGCAGATCATGCAAAGGGGAGGTTTACCAGTGACAGAAACAACACTGCCCGATACAATATTGATTTGAGGTCGTTCATCGTCACTGTCGAGCAGTTCTATGATCTCAGCTGGCTCCGAGCCGCGAGGCCTGCGTGATGGGCGTAGAACGTCGTCTTCATCGAGGGCATCGACATCGATGATTTCGGAAGCGAAGACTTGAAAAGGAGGTGTTTGTGAGTGCGACGGCATTGGAAGTTTGACGTTATGGAGTGGCGAGAAGTTGGCGAGAATCAAGTGGCTAATGACAATGCACTGAAGATCACTAAATGCTGTTTACGTCTGTTATTCAGGTATGATGCTCACAGCCACAATAATTCCGATCTTTTTCGGGACATGAGATATCCGCATATTTTGCACGTATATTCAAGAGAGTGAAATAACTGAAGCGGATTCCTTTCCGGTGTTCACATCGTCCCTGCATCTTCCAGAGACTTTCCAGTTTCCAAGTTCTGTTGGGGCTTGTCACTTTCACGTTTCAACCATCCGCCACCGCATCAGAATCCTTTTACGCAATTGGCTTCTCTCACCGTCCACGGGAGCCCAACATGCCGAAAACCCTCGGGAGCGACCCTGATTCGGCTCCCCGACGGAGCACGGATGATTTCCATTTCTTTCCATACATGGACGATGTTTTTCCATGCAAAACTGGCCACGGATCTTCTGTCAGTGGCTCTGGATAAGCCGCCGAGGCTTCTATGATTGAGTTTAAGGTCGATGAGTAACCTGAGGGTTCTTTCCTGGTCTCGCCTCTTACATCTTCCTCCCATTTTTCTGCGCCCATGGCATGATTGTTTGCAGAATGGAAAACAACATATCACTGACTCACTTCCAGACGCGCCGCCCCGACGAAGCAAAAAAAGCCTGCGAAAGAAAACACGTGTGTTCGACCTGCGACGCCCGATTTCTCTCGAGCAGTCACCTCATGCGGCACACCACGGTGCACACCAAGGAAAAAAAGTTCAAGTGCTCATTCCCACAATGCAACGTCGCGACAGCTCGATCCGATAATCTCCGCGTCCAGTGCGTGTTATAACTGCCTGGTTTGGGCGTGACCAGGCTCAACTTCGGGTGTTGAGCCAGTTATCGAATACATACGTCTACAGATGCACCCCCGCCCACCTCCGCATATTCGAGTTCCGCCGCGGCCTTTCCTGATCCCAGCCCGAGTCCTGGACCGAACACCGATCCTACTACACCATCGAGGGACAAATTGGCCTACCGACTTGCTTTCCAGCGCGCGTGGAGACACTGCCAACCCCGATATGTCTTTGTCCCGGAAGTCCCGCCCGCCCTGAACGATTCGAGATACGACGAGTCGGATTGGCTGGATCTGCGGTGTCTTCCGGACGACTCGTACCCGCGCCCAAAATTGCAGGACTGCACTGTCCGTCCGGGGTCGGTTGAGGAGATGCCCAGAGAGACCGCATGCGTTTACTACGAAAACGCTGGGAATCACAGGATGGAACTCGAGCCTGGCAAGGTCTCCGTAGGGGGATCCAACTACATCGTGCCGCATCCCGAACTCGACTTATCTCCTCTCTCCGACAAATTTCGCCAAGTCCAGGCCAGTCTTGCTGGGGATACCCAATCTACGGAGCTTCCCGAAGACCCGCTGTACTTTTTCCAACCCCCATCTGATTCGGCATCTATCTATGCTCCTGCTGAAATCGATCCATGCAATGCTGCCCAGGCATATGCTTATTATGATTTCTCAAGTCAGCTACTGCCTTCGCTTTTACCTCGTGAATGTTGAAAATATTTGAACTTCCTCTCCCTCACTGCCTAGGTCAATGACAGATTCAATACATGTGTATGTATATTTGGCAAAATAGTACTCAAGGAACGTTTATAAAACACCAGATACAATGACTGTAGATAGATGTCCCTATAGTACATACTGTATCCTTATCAACGCAGTCCCAGCACCCGTTGATCTACCGACAGAGTACTGTGATGCGCGTCCACTATGACAGGAAATCATCCGAGTCTACATAATCTGGACTTCCATCTTGATTTTTGACGCCCATCATGTACGTCAACCGATATCCAGGGTTCTTTACATATCGTCAAGCTCCCGCTCTTCCAGTGCCAGCTTGTCACCCACATTTACGTCCGCTCAAGCAGTGCAAACGCAGGCGGACGCACGATGTCTCGCATGGCACCGCTGCCCAGCAGCCATGAGGATCGGTGTTTCTTGGACGTTCCGCCACTAAGAGACCTGTTCCGAGCATTTGAGTGCGCATCGGCAAGAGGCAATCGCAGGCCTGGAAGAAATTGGGACAGTAACACACCGCAAGACAACCCGCGAACACTAGGTCTGGACGGGGAGCGGAAGCTCAAAGTGGTGCAAGCAGTAGAGACTTGGATCGAGAAGGACCGAAGCGGGGACGCGGTGTGTTTGTTCGCCGCTCTCCTTCGTACAGGGCTCTCTGACGAGCCGCCGGTGATCGTCGAAAGCGCAAATCCATCGAGCGATGGCGCGACCTTTCGTTTGGCGCCATGTCATTTGAACGAACGCGCCCCTCCCTGTGCTCCGACGCTATGGTCACCTTGGAACACTCTGGACGGATTAGTCGGGCCCTGGTCGAATGTTTCGCTGACTATCAGTGGTGTTTGTACCGCCGCGAGGATGTCGGTGCAAACGCAATGTTATGAGACATGTACTAACCACAAGTAGGATGCCGCACAGGCCATCTTGCACGAGTTCTACCTCGAGGGATACAAATGCTCACTTCCGACACATCGAAGACATCCAGTGCCCAGTCGCCCGAAGAAGCTACGCATCTCTACCACGACGACAGGTCTCGAAGACGATGTCCCGTTGAGCGACATGTCATCCATCGACGAGGAGAACGATATTTACCAGTATCTCGATCTGAACACCCCAGTCAGCTGTGCAGAAGATGGAGACCCCGCTGTGCAGCTTCGCATGGCCATCGAGGCACCAACGTTGCCCTCTACTTTTGTCTTCCCGTCAGCGTCGAATTCAACGCTCTCTATTCATTCGGACGCGAATCCAGGTCCTGTGGGGTGCGCCCCAGTCGAAGATTCATACACAGAGATGTCGGAGCCCTTACCAGTCAGTTTACGTCATGTGTCTATCTCGTGTTTTCTTGACCTACCCTACCCGCGCAGAATTCAGCCCTGATTTCCTTTGAAGACGCGCCCCCTCCAATCTTACCTGAGAGCGTGGAAACTATCTCCACCCCAGCAAAGAAAAGGAAACACTCCCACGCGAATCTGGGTGCTGCGCCGTTGACAAGAAGTCGGACTTCGGCTGCGGACGGGACCGCTGTTATGGACGATTCGGGGAAGAAAGTGAAGCAAGAGCCGAAGGGAGAATCGGTGTGTGTAGCGAAGCCCTGCCTCAAGTCATCTTTGCCCTGACCCCTCCGTCTAGGACGAATGGAAGGCAATACGTCAAGCCAAGGTCGTAGAATTTGTCGCAGACCATAGCCGAGACCATCTCGCTCAACTCAGAAAAAGCAAGAAACGTGCGGCCAACGACCGACTGGCGGGCGAGTCACCGACTAAACGAGCACGACCGCCAGTCTTGAAAGCCCCGCCGGTCTACGAAGCTCAAGTTACAGCAGCCCAGAGAAAACGCAAGTCCGCGACAGTCCGGACCAACACTCCGCCCATGACTACGGTGAAGATAGAGGAGACACGCATCAACACACATGGCGTTCGGATCGTACGGGGACCTCCGTTGGCATCGAGCAAACGACCGCCCTCGGATACAAGAGCGAAGCCGTCAAAAGCAGCGAAGAAGCCGAACAATGGTTTCAATAGCAATCAGACCGCCAGGAGCCAACATCTGAAAGAGCCACTGCCCAAAAACCCGGGCCAGGTCAAAACGAGACCAGTCGGCATCCAGCCCGTGCGTTCGGTTGTCTCTGATGCGAGCTTTCGGATCGTTAATGTCTTTAGACCCCCACAATGATCGACACGCGTTCGGTGAAGATCGTCCGCTTGCCGGAGTACACAAAATTGGCACGGATACCAAAACATTCTAAATCGGCTACTGAGGATGTGGTGCATCCTGTGCCCTGCGAGCAGAGCAATGCGATCTTACCGCCCCAGACGACGCCCGGTCCATTCAGAATATCCACTCCTGTAATCCAGACAAATCCGATTCCAATGCCAGAAGTTTCAGGAAAGGACAAATCTGACCAACCTCGGCCCGCATCACAGTATCCATTGGAAGAACTGCCTCAAAGCGATCCACCATTGAAGCCAAAACAGCCCTTGAATGGCTTCCCACCAATGTGGTCGGCCTCGCGGCAAGAGATGTGCGAGTCGTCGCGGTGGTTCCGGTCGTACCAGGGCGGAGTCTATCACAAGGACGGTGTCGTGAAGGGCTATTTTCTCAGTGCGTTCAGCGCCAGGTGCGTGTTTCCCTCTCCCTGGCGGGGACCGTGAGCTTAAGCACACCATCAGACGGGACACATTCGAGCGCTCCGGCAAGCTCATCATCTCGCACGGCGGCGGCAAGTGCGATACCGATCAGACACGCACGGACGCATCTGTGCGTGCGCTCATCGGCGCCTACGAGCAGCAGAACCCGCTTGTGCTGTTCGTCGACGACAAGTACGCGCACTTTCCGCTCGATCTCGCCGGGCGCGATGTGTACATGGCCGCGCTGGGGTTCTACCGCGTAGTGCACTATTGGGGTGTGTGTGCTGCTTTGCTCTGCTTGCTCATTCATTCGTTCGGTGGGATCCGGCTGACAGCGGGACAGCCGAGCAGCAGGACAGCGCGACGCGTGCCGTGGTGCGGTACAAGTTTGCGTTCGAGTGGTGTGAGGGGCAGGGCGAGCCGTGGTGGTTGTCACATGCGATGCTCCCCGTTGTAACTGAACAAGTTGCGTCGAAGTGCGTGGGCCAAGTTTCATGAGGCTTGGTCACTGAATGAAGTTCGCAGACCAGATCAGGCGCCATGTCCCACTGAAAGACCCCAAGCGTGGGCTACGCTTGCAGATCAGGCGACCATGCATCCTTCAAAGTACGTGATTTCTGAGGTCTTATGCCACGTCTTGACGAGTCGCAGATCCAATCATCAGCTGGCGTTCGACGGGAAGGCTTACGAGTTCAGATCGTTTGGGATGGTCGGAGAAGCCGCAATGCCACAGAGGCTGGTTGCGCAGTCTCAGGTGCACTCCAGCTCAATTCGGGCCGTTCCATCACTCTCAAGCGTTCCCTCCGGGCCGTCTTTCGGTCCAGATCCCTATAACATGATGGTCCGACTACATGAGATGTCTGACTTCTGGCATGTTTTTATCAGTATAGTTGTTCTGAGACACGCTGAGATATATCGCAGTCCCATTCAATATTCTCGTAACGCATCTGGTTTATCGATCGGTGATCCTTCTCATACCGGCCAATTCGAAATGATGGAACGAGACGAGACACCTGTCTCACGGCGAGTTATACGACCCGCTCCTGCGGGCGAGTCCAAGACACAGAACATGCCATCGCCCCCCACTTCGAGTGCAAGCGTCGACTGCGTGGATCCGTTTGGTGTGGTATACGATGGTGTTCTGTCTGACATGAGGTCCGCAAGTGAAGTAATGCTGCCGGTCCAATCTCGGTCTGAAATAGTCTACAGACCGATTCAACCTCCTCGTCTCTATGCAGTTTGTCCCCACTGCCGCTACACCTCCCCACGGGTGTATACACTTGACGTTTGCTTGAACCAGGGCTGCTCCTCGTTCTGGACCCTGCAACCCGGCGAGCAGATCGAGTACAGGAGGGAGTTTCTGGAGACTGTGATGAACTCGACGCCCATTCCAAAGGAAATGGTCACTGCACTCTTACCTCGCCAGCCGAGCGGAGGGACGAGCGGCACATCGTACAAGGACAGCCGCGGGTGGCATTGCTTCAGTTGTGGGCGGGTCTCGTGCCGATCCGCATGGGACATGTATCAGTGCCCGACACCGACATGCAACGTACGTGTCACCATATTTGCACCATTGTAGATGAGGAAAGAACTGGCAGCTACACATAGTTCTCTCAGCGCATCATCACCGCGATCCGCCCTGCTTCCTCGTTTGCGGGACTGTCGACAGCGCTGCTTGGCGGCTCGCGAGAGTGGGTGGCCAGTCCTGACTCGGGCATCAGCGTACTCGAAAAGATGCCGTTTCACCACCACTGTCGGACTGCCGGCACGGGGTTCGTCCAGACGTTTGTCCTCCCGTACGACAAGGGCCGCATCCACGTCATCCGCGGGTCGGCAGAAGCGACGGCTGCTGAGGTGGACACGGTATTCGAGGCGTATCAGGCTCAGGCTGGGAGTGGGGCGTTGGCGTTCAGAAGATGGCCGCTGAGAAATGTGAGTATTGTTTCTTCGATTAGGCTTGGTTCTCAATGTATTGCTAGCACAAGCGTATGTATGAGGCGGGAAATGTCTCTACATTCATGCTCACGATGCGCAGTGCGAGGAGCCCTCCTTACGAACTACTTCTCGCAAAACTGCAAGTATGCCCCAGCCGATTACTAGATATAACTGATGCGCCTCTAGCCGGGGAACGATACCACTACGTCGGTGCAACAGACCACACAGTGCCGTTCGCCCAAACTGCGCCCTGCGTCATCCACGCCCGTGACCTCATCCAGCGTCGATGTTGTGAGGCTCTTGGCCACCAGGACTTTGTCTTCAACGAGGTGCTGAGCGCGGGGTACATGGAGCGGCAGAAGATGGCATTCCACAGCGATAGCGAAAAAGGGCTCGGGCCGAACGTCGCGGGGTTGTCGATGGGTGCGCTCTCGCTCGCGTCATTCACTTCTTCCACGTATTGACTCGCCTACAACAGGCGCGCCGGCGGTGATGCACTTTCAGCCCACGCTCAGGTATGCGGAGCACCTCAAGACGCTTGATGGCCCGGGCGCTAAGACAAAGACGAAGGGGGTCCGCACGTGTCTCTCCGTTGTGCTGAAGCACGGCGATGTGTGTCTAATGGAGGGGACTGGGGTTCAGGACTTTTACCAGTGCGTGCGGATCGGTTTCTCGCTGTCATCGGTTGGCTGATGAATGCGCGCTGCTCAGACATACGGTCGTCCCGTCAAACTTCCGGATTGCAGCGACGGCGAGGTGGATTGAGCCCAGCCACGAGATCGCTGGTGGGGCTAGTCGCGTCGTTGGCGCCGAGGCAAAGATTCCGTGAGATGAAAAACGGAAGAAGTGTGTTCAAGTCTTGTCTACTGTGTATATCAACATAATTGTAGTGAGGGGCATAAAGTCACATACCTGTAGAAGTCTTGTTTGAAAGGCAGGGGTCGACTGTCGAGGTCGATGAGGGCATTGAAAAATCCACGAACGATGGGATTGGGCGTGGATCGAACTCTATACCCTGGTTTTCTCTCGGGGCCCGGGCATCACAATATCCAGTGATTGACATGGGACGTTGTGCTCCATTTCCATTGCCTCTACAGTCTACATCATGTTGTCAGGACCCACACCGCAGCCTTGAAGCTGTCCTTGTCTTTCGGTGCCTCTGTAAACCTTGAGCGTTTTCGCCCAAGCATGTGCGTCTCGCCAGACCATACACTCAAGCACGGCAACATTCGTGTGTCCACCATCTCGGTGCTCGGCAACCTCGTTCTTCGACCCAAGAACCCGCGGTCTCGCGCTCGGTGGAGCTGAGGGGGATATGGGCCTGCTTAGAGCGTTAGAATTCTTCAGTGGTAAGGTAAGCTCAAACGGCAGCAGGAATTGACGTCGCTGTTGTTGCAGTCTCTCAACTGTGTGGTATCAGCTCGCCTAATGGGAATTGTGCACGCTTCGTCTCTGTGCTCGAACAGCAATCCCTCGGTCGCATCCGGTGTGCGTATGCCGTGCAACGAGTAACGTACTCGGTGGAAAAGGGGCTAGGCCTCGCACTCATCGCTATTTTGGCTTGATCAGACTGGCTCGCTCTTGCTTTCCCCTCCTTCTGCATCGACTGCACAATGCCTTCTATTGATCTCCCTTCGAATACTTCCAGCCGCTCTTTCGCTGCACAAACGGCTTCACCGGCACCCCATCGCCCGAAGTGCCCTCTACCTCAAAAGCTGGGGACTGCCACGCCCGACGTTTTCTCATATCGCGCTCCTCGTGACCACTTCGAACATGCCCCCATCCCCTCGAGGCTTTTCTCGCCCTATACAGAACATCTTGGCCTATCAACGGTAGCATCTCGCTCAATCCGGGCACTGCCGCAATGGCCGTCTCGACTGTTTCCATCCAGGAGGCCTACCCCCAACGCGCCTTCTACCGAGCAAGACGGCTACAGAATCCCCTTTCAACGTTGT
Source organism: Mycena citricolor (assembly GCA_963692855.1). Taxonomy (NCBI): domain Eukaryota; kingdom Fungi; phylum Basidiomycota; class Agaricomycetes; order Agaricales; family Mycenaceae; genus Mycena; species Mycena citricolor. The sequence continues at coordinate 24,276 of CAVNYO010000147.1, read as the reverse complement.
ATTCCAACTGAATCCGACGCGGAACTCAAGTGCTACTCATTCGGACCGATCAAGTCTGCGCCAAGCACCGGTCGCGTTGGCTCCGTCGCTCAAGACACCCATCAAGCGTCCCCGCCCAACGTACTACCGGAAACTCTGAATGCTGCTCGCTTTCTATCTCAAAGGCATCCACCGCTACGCTGCAACGCGAAGCCCTTCGCTCGAGACACTGTTCCGAACCCACCCTTTGCTGCAGTCGCGCCTGCGGGTGACACCGTGCGTTCGAGTCGAAAGAGACCCAAGCTTCTGAATCGCGTAAAGCAGGCTATTGGATCTGTCCTAAGGCTTCCCGCTAATGGCGGCTCGCATTCAAGACCATTCAAGTCCCCGAAAGAGCTCTCCGTCAACAGATTGCTTCCTTCCTCAACATCCTCGTCTGCATCCGCAGTGCCGAATTCCCTCTTTTCACGCCTAGATGGCATACTTGTGCAGCGCACCGTGCAGAACGACTCCCCTCCTACGATCGCAGCAGCAAAGTCTTCCGGCTGCGCAAAAGCTGGCATCGTCGCAGCACGAGAGTCTGATGGGTTACCCTGCTCACCACAGGTAGCTCAAGGTCGATCCCCGCTGCTTGCGCGCTATCCTTCAATCGGGCAAGACCGAGTCTTCTCCTGCTCCCCTCTGACACCAAGTCCGCGAGAGAGATCCGCGCTTGAGACGAGGCTGAAGGCACTTGACCGGACTGTCGATCTGGCCGCACTCGAAGTGGAGAACTTGGGCGTCTTGCCCGTTGCTTGTAGGGACGTTCTCGGTCGGACCCTCGCTGTGCAGGAACGCTTCTTATATCGAAAACGAGGCGAGGTGTATTGGTCGTTCGGGGTCGTGTATGAACTGTGGAAACAGCTACCGGATGACGTGCTGAGTAAGTGCGCATTGACGGTCTGTTTCTTTTTCTTCTCGATCCATTTATTGCCACATTGACGTTGCTCGTCAGCGCCTTCGAAGCCGCTTTGTGCAGGACAGCATTTTGTCTGCATTGTGGGACAGGATTGGGAATACCAGTCATCTCGGAATGACTAGAAGCACAGCGCTGCTGATCGCTGTTGGAGTTACCGCCAACAGCTCACCAAAGGACTCCTTGTCTTGGGTCAAAACACTCATCCAGCCTATTCTCGACATTCTTGTTTTCCATGCCGAAATGTCAATTGTTTGGTCAGAATATACCGTACACCCTGCAACTGACTATCCTGCGATGTAGTTTACCCTCTGTTCCTACTCCAGCTGCAAAGTCGGATATACTCGCCGAGCAACAAGGAGAGCGTCGTGTGCTGGAAGTTGTCTACGAGGCTACTCAGTGGTGAGCCACTAAGTGGTTCTCTTTGTTTGCTTACAGTTTCTCTCCAGTGCCTCACCTTTGAAGAGACGATCCTCATTCACGCACGGGGGAGGTCAGCCCCTCAGCATCGTGTGTCCACCGATACTCAGCCTTTGTTGTAGTATCTACATCGCTCGCACCACCCAACGCTCAAAGACGAAGGATCAGCGATTCCGCATTCCTGGGGCGACCCTCGATCAGCACCACAGGTGCCCCTTACTCGTTTCTCGGGGTTTGCGCTGGCTGAGATCAACTAGGGCAACTCACGTTGACGCAGGAGATTCGACTTGGGATTCTCTGCCAGACCATGGACGCGAGCCTTCACATGGAGTTTGGCCAACTATCCCGACAGTTTTGGATGGATATCATCAATTCGCCGGAGATCCGGGGCCCACTGGAGACCTTGGGCGATGCTGCTATCCGGGCCGTGCTGTTCGATCTGCTTGTCGAGGAAGCCAACACTGCCAAGATCAAACAGGTAGACGACTTGATCAAGGTCAAAGCACATGTATGCGCTTTATCGATGTGCTAACTGTCTTCTGTCTAGAATGCTCTTGGGCCGCTGCTTGAGAACAACACTTTCCAGCACATCATGATCGAAAAAGGATTCTACGAGCATTCCGGAGATCACAAGTTCTACGGAAATGCACTCGAGATCGTGGGGGGTTCCATATACGTACACGGTGGGGCCATTGCTTTCCGGCAATGGATTCATGCTGTTTTCCCGTGTCTAGTGAGAGCTGCAATCAAAGCCTTCGATAGCTTTCACCGGTGGGGCTGCACGTTGGCTGCTTTGACCTCGATGCTGACTTCACCAGGGAACCCACGCAGGACGAGCTCAAGCGCCGGACAGATAGGCGTGCGCGAATGCATCCTCGTGCGGGTGAGTTTGACCCCGATGTCGTGGAAACACCGAAGGCAAAACGACAACGGGTTGGCGGACGTGCTATCGAGATACAACAGCCACAGAAGAGGAGGAGGAATGGACCCGTTTCCGGTCGCTCGAAGAAACGGGCGGCGCAGCCCGTCGTCGCTGTCGAGGTCTGCATATACTCTGCTTCTATAATCATGAGCTTGAAGGTCATATCATGCATCAGAACGAAGGATCGCTTGCTGCTGGCCGAACGCGATCTGCGAAAGGCCGGTTTGATGGTGTTCAGGCTGTGCGTACTCTAGACCTTAGCGTGTTCCAGGTGGTAGCTGACATCTGTATTATTCCTTCAGCACCAGGCGTCCTCACCCTCGGCATCGATCAGGATTCCTCGAGCGCCGAAGCCGTTGGCCAGTTTGAATGGTGTCCCGTCGGGGCTATTCACGTTTAGGATGCCACCGTGTAGCACCGAGTGGGGTAAAAACAACTACATGTACTAGCACATCTTGTGAATACAAAGCTATGCATCCTGAGGCCCACCTGGATCCGCGTTTTGCTTTAGGAAAAACGTCGCGAAACAAGTAATGTCCGTGAATACTGTGTTTGGGAAGAGAACTATCCAGAATCAAGACATTACGCAAGCATCATCAACCATTGAGTGATCGACAGTGAAGTGGACGTTCTTTGACACGCCTCTGGGTTGACGACTTGCATGTGCCGAGTTCCACTGAATGCCCTCGGCGCCATACTTATCCGTCACCGCCGTGGGATCAGAACTTTGACGAAATGCCCATTCCCGACAGTGTGACAGGCTCCTCAAACATGTCTCAGTCACGGCGGCGTTCGCGTGCGGCACGCGACGTGCCTACGATCTTGAGCACTTGCGTTTCTTGGCTCGAGAACCCATTGCCTCGCCCGCGATGGAGTAGGAGGAGAGGGGGAAAGGTAATATATGTGTTCGTCCAGATACAACAGGTGGATCGACAACCGGAGGGCGTGTACACACTGTTAATGCAGTGGTCTCATCTAGCCCAGCATCACTCCAAGACGACGCTGAAAGCACCGATGCTCCGTGTCCATCCCCGTATCGCCCATTAAGGTATCGACGATTCGATTGAAGTCTGCTGCGGCCTTCCACAATCTTTTCGACCAGCGATCTTTGTGTCGGGGATCAATCTAGGTGCGATACACTGCTACTCTACACAATCAGCTCAACCTCCATCGCGTCCAGCTCTTCCCGAGGCCAGATTCGCGCCATCTCTTCAGTGAACTGCATCTCCTCGATATCAAGGTCTGAAACGCCTCTCAGTTTACACGTGGTGCGAGAGTTGGTGCGCGGACATACAGGATATGACCATGCAGGACTTGGTCCGGCGCAGTGGCGTTGTTTGACTGCGTCGACGTCGCCAATATGGTGTCATTCGGATACGCGTCTCCCGGGTCGGATAGAGCAGCTTCAACTTCTCGAGGCTGAGTGTTTGTGAGACGGTCGATGTCGACTGAGGATCAATGTCTCCCACGTACCCCTGCTGCCGCCGCCGTATTCGTCGTTCTCGAGGATGATCCAGTCCGAGGATCTCCATTCCTGCGCAGATTTGGAGGACTGCTGCTTGCTCCAGGCAAGCTCGGATGACGGGAGGTGTGGAAAGGTCGGCAGGGGTCATGTTGGTGTCTGTCGAGTAAACGGGAGCAAGGTGTAGTTTATATAAGGGCGTGGGCGAAGGGCGTGGGCGGTGCGGATCGACATGCGGTCGGGGGCTGCTCATTGCTCACCTGGCACGATCAGCGTGTTCTCTGATCCCCCACTCAGTAGACCAGCGGAACGAGGCATACACGTGGTGCGATGTATTGCAAGTGGATCTGCGTTTGTACTTCCTCTCAGTGGCTGGGATTAAGGTCTACGCGCTCATTGAATATTCATCAATACGGGGGCAAACGGGGGACCTAGATTAAATTACGGTGCAAACTATCACGAGGATACAGTAAGTACATTGGTCGAGGTAAGTTCCATGCGGCATAAACGAGACGCTCCAGAGCCCTTGAACCGCAAGAATCGAAATATCCCCTTCACGCCCAACCTCCCAAGGAAGAGGCCGCCGACGAATGTGTGGTTAGCGGGGCTCGGAGGACACGCATGGGAGGCGTAGGTCTCCAGTGCGGGTCAGAGGTCCGATAAACTGGGGGGTTGTGTGGCTTTGGATCAGGGAACGATGGAGTGTAACCAGTCACATCGTCGCCAGACATCGCATACGAATTCGAGCCGAAGGGCATACCGATGGGTTTGCCAGGTTGGATGAGGTCATCCCCTTCGTACGACATCGGCTCGTCGAAATGAGGTTGGGGGAACAGCAAGGAACCACTGGGAGCGGAATCGAAGAACTCCGAATCTGGAGAAGGCATACCCACCGAGCCCTGGTCACTCAAAGCGGGTGTCAGCGGCGTGGAATCGTCCGACGAAATGCGCTTAGGAGGCTGCGGGATGAAATCCGTTGGCTGACGCAGCAGCGGAGGCCGATTGGCCTGGTTGGCCGACAGCAACGGCGCAGGCGGGCCCCGCTGAGGCTCACGAGTGGATAGGAATGGAATGTGCTGGCTGATAGACTGCCGAAATGCCGCTGCGTTCCAGCCGCCTTCGTCCGATCTCTGGAGAAGATGGGTGATGTAATCGACCGGATTCGCCTCTTGCTTGATTGCGTCACAGGCGAGCGCAGCGCTGGAGAAGTTTCTTTCGAGCTTGTTGGCCAGTTTCTCGCGGTACTCCGGCCAACGTCCTCTGAAGACTGGACGGAGTTCTGCATCCAAAAAGGCCGTGATATCCTCCGCAGTTTGCTTGTCCTCGATCTCATTGTGCAGATCCCAGTGTTCGATATTAGTGCCCTCCCGACAGAGCATGCGAGAGATGTCAGGACTGGGTCGGGTGGTGATCAGGATACGGAAGTTGGCAGGAAGTTTGGTGAGCTTCGTGGACAGTATCGACAGCAATTCCCTGCGTTCCTGAGAACCTTCAGAACCACATTGTTCCAACCCGTCAACGACGATCAACATCGGCCCAAAATACACGGGCGCGTTCTCGGAACCAGTGGCAGGCAGAAACATGAATTTGTCGAACTGCTCCTGAAGAGACGCGGTGCGTTGTATCGCTCGGACCCCGACGGTCCTCGAGAGCGAATTCCTCCAAGCTGTGTCGAAGTCCGCCAGATCACGAGTGATAGTCGGGAACAGCTTTAGAACGACTTCTGGGTCTCCAGACAGCAGCGGAGGGAGAAAACAGGATGACCCTAGACGCTTCATTTCATCGAAGGTGCGCGCAACAGTGTGCGCGATCGCCGTTTTACCGAACCCAGCTTCAGCAGTGAGCACCAACGTCCGTGGCTTGTCGCGGTCGTTCACCCAATCCACGATCTTGTCCCGTATCGTTACCCGAGTTCCTGGTAAGCATGTGCGGTTCTGATTGAAGCGGATTCCCCAATGTATGGCAGTCCGTCTAGGTCTATCGCAGAGCCTGTCATCACACATCAGTTGACGCGCCTGCGAAAGAGAATTGTCGGCACGCACCGATTCGTGTAATCTCCTTCTCCATCCTGACCACCCTCACCTCGATATGCGCAGCCGATTCGCCGCAGAATATCGCTCTGATCCTCGAGAAATTGTCTTCGTACTCCTGGATCTTCCTATCCAATTGTTGGCCGTGAAAGGTTGAGTTGACCGTCCGCTGCACTGAAGTCATGTCAGCACTTCGACGAGCCTGAGAACGGGAGGAACCAACAAAGTCCTCGTTGTTTGTAATAGTCACGGATGAAGAACCCGCAGTCATTCAGCTGCAACGTCAAGATTTTGAGAGTCGAGGTGTGAGGCTGAAGCTCAGGTGCCTTGAGCTTGTTTGCAAGTGCAAAGGCGCTTGAAGCGGAATCCAAAAGCGACTTGAATCTGTTGTCTCGATCTGCTAGGGTCTCGAACACCTGGATGAAGAGCGTTAGCAGGCGTCACGGAGTAGGCACGATCGTATCACACCTTGTAGCCAGCCAAGAGCACCGTAACAACAGCTTTCGCGAGCGGATGAATCTGCAGCAGCACGTTCAGACTTGACACCGGTCTACAGAGAATGATCCGCACGACCCACCTCAGCGACGTTTGCCACCAACTTCACGAATATTGACACGGTGGCAAGCAATGCTTTCCATGCCTCGTCATCCATAGGTCTGAAAGTGGACAACGACCCTTCTTGTCGGATCGGAACATTCGGCCGAGACGCAGGGCGGTCGGGACGAAAGGGCTTGCTATCCACTTGAAGGGTCGCATCTACCAGACCAGAGTCGTGGAAGAGCTGCATCGCAGCGCCAACGCAGTGCAAACCAGGTCCCTTCTGCTGGCGGAGAGCTGCTGCACGCGTTTGTCGTTCAGCAGCAGACGGAGCAGTGTGGGGAAGCCGGTTGACGGTGAAATTGATGCACGCCGTGGAATTTGTCATCCGTCGTTCAGTGGCTGGGAGATGGGAGATGAGTGCGATACAATGCTTGAATGGAGGGAGACATGACATACAAGCACCCGACATAATAGCGTTGACAAGAGGCTCCGAATGGTGACCCCAGGCACGAGCCTCACGAAATGAGAGTGCAAAACGGTGCACAAATAAGGTGAATGTTATATGGCTTCCAATTGGAATGTCCCTGCCCAAATGATGAGTAAGGTACTGAGCGATTGGGAAATCGTACATATGAAACTCTTCGTCCCAGAAAGCCTTGCCCTCGGAGGTACTTGTGTCCGCAGTCTTCTTCCCGATACCGTTGACGTTGATGTCAACTCGAGCTCGACCATATTCACCGGGGACATCTTCGACCATGAGTTCTGGATGAAAGATCAATGGAGTGCGAATAGCATGCAGAAAGAGCGAACTCGAAAGTTTGATCTTGAGAGTACTGCATGATTCGTGAGCACCGCATACGACTGGTGAGAGAACAAGAAACTCACGTCGCCATAAAGTGCAGGGATGTAAGTAGATGCGTTCAGTGGTTTGCAGCAAAGCACTCCCGGCGCGATATTTGAGGCAGTCGTATAGACGCTCAAGATCTTCGGACTCCAGCTTGTATCATATCTGGCGTGAGATCCGTGGCGGCGAACTGGTCAATAGGCGCACTGAACGTCGTCGCCAAAAGTTTGTCCATAGGGGCGTGGAACAATCCGGGTACAGCCGAACCAATGACGACAAAGTTAGTTCGGTTTCAAGGAGGAAGATGTAGATAAACATGCTGCGAGCGCATGTCCGCCCGGGGAAAGACAACGCCGAATGGTGGAAAAGACCCGCTGACATAGAACACGCGAAGATGCAGGTCTGATAGTCGTGTTTCGTGCAGTGGAGAGTCTTAAGCGCCCAGGATTAGTCAGTGCAGTTCTTGAAGATGGGGAGCCATGGCACATTAGATAACGGCCCCGAACTTTCAAATGCTTGGAGCTCCAACGGTCGTCATCGATGGAGATTTTGATCAAAGATGAAAAGCCCGTGGTTGCAGAGAGAGAGAACAAGAGAGATGTAGTCAAGATATCGCGGACGGCCTACTGCCCTGATACCAAAAATAACTGGTATCGTTCCGACAACGCACCATCAAGCCTCATTTCCATCTGTCAGTCTTTCCGCCTGGCCTCCGTGCATGAAGATGAACATATGGACAATCTTTTGACGGAGCAGGAGGGTCAATCCGCATGCCTCGCAAGCAAGACGAGAGAGCAAAAGCTGAGCGTCGTGATCAGTCGCATTACCAATCAGGCCCCCATAGCACGTGCTCGGCCGTCCCTTTCGAAGTGGAACGCGAATTCTTCGAGCGCCTTTGTAAAGCGCATGCACCCCGTTCTCAACTATTCCTCGGTCTCAAAAGACCACATACTGTAGTGGCGCCAGCACCCACTGTTGTATTTCTCGATTAGGCATATTTTGTTTCAGGTCCTCCGTGGCATCATTTCCTTTCGGAGGCTCATGTCCGACAGTCAACTATACTTACCTCACAGCGAAGCGATCGATCGAACGAGTGCAGTGGGAGAACTGCGAATAGGCGTGACGTCAGAGATAAGCCCGCGCGCCCGAGCTTTCAGAGATATCCATCTCTGAATCGCCTATGGCTCGTGCGGTCTTCACCTGTTTCTCTCCATGCTCGCTGTCCATGTTGATCGCTACAGTGTCAGGCTACACTCGGGCGCTAAGGCTCCCTGCTGCTCGCACGAGGGCGCCAGATGTAGACCCCAAGGCTCCGTTGGACTTATCACGGACGCTCGTCGTGCTGACATGCAACCGGCAACGCTAATCTCCCATCTTGTGCACAGAACATTCAGTGCATATACGATGGCTCATGGAAGGAAAGATAGCGGACCATTGTATGGGCATAGGCGCAAGTTCTTCGCTCCCGGGTCGCAAGGCACTCTATCATACGGCATAATCGCTCGTTGCGAATGACCAGCACTCTCTTCCACGCGTCAGGCTTACCAGAAACGCAGCAGCTGGGTCTATCCCAGTTACTGTGCTCGTCCTTCCGAATCAAGCATGACTCATGATCACATATCATGTCCTTACTCGATGGATGTGATCGACTTGGAGGTACCACGATTGACGGAGGAATTCACAAAGTCCGCATCCTGAGAAAACTGACGAGTGTTCAGAACAGGGATGTGCACACTGCGTGTCCCGGACCGCCCGTGCCTAGCAGCAGGTAGAGGAGGGATCAAATCTCCCAAGATGCACACAGACCTGCGATCTAAGCAGTGGGATCCTCGCCAGCCACCCCATGGTGAAGCCTGAACGGACATAGAATCCTGTGGAAAAGGTTCCGTGTGTGTGCTGCTCGCAGACAAGGTTCTGTCGGCACTCCAGCTCTCTACTCGCTGGGCGTCTCGTCCTGAGATTTCCCACGGCTGATCAGCGCATACATCCAATTCCCCGCCGGTCGATGAGTCCGCGTTCGATCATCTGGACGTCAGCGGCCTCCGTAATGCTACCGGTGGTGGGACGCAGTGGGATTCGAGGGTCACGGCGAACGCACAGGCCGGTTCGTGTGAAGGATCTGGGACGCGTCGAGGCGAGCTTTGCCCGCGATCCGTGCGAGTCTGGAGGGACGACGCCTCATAGAAACGGTGGATTGAACAACTGAGCTGCCAGAATCGTGGGATCAATACCTAGACGGGCCAGTCGGATAGAACACAGTTGAATATAGGCTCATGAGAAGTACGGGATACAATGGAGTGGCGCACGACCTGTTGTGCTCGACAATGAAAGTGGACCATGGAAACTCTGAGGAACCCGAGTACCTGGGCGTGAGAAGATATCACGTCACAGTGAAAAGGCTGGCCTTGATGGAAAGTCATGACAAAACTCGAAACAAGGAACATACGGGGAGCGCCGGTGCTCTCGCCAAGCATCCAACCCTGTGATTAAATCGAAACAATTTTTTGAGATTTTGTCGTACCGAAATGACCAAAAAAAACACGACTTCCATCTCAGAGTCAGTCTGATTCTATGCAGACTCCGGCTGAAAACGCGTGTCGTCATAGAGCACGTTAATCAGCTGACCGTCGCCGCCGCTAGTCCTGATTCGTACTCTTCCGACCACCCATCCGACTCGGACTCCATGAGCCACGACTTTTTCACAATTCCAGGATACCTTCCTTGTTATCCTTGGCTCAACAGCGCGCCTTGTTCTGTTGATGTCGCAGTGGACTTGTGAGATGGGATCAGCAGGATACGACATCGATGGATTCGGCTCCATAGGCACGGTAGGTACAAGCTACTTGCCATCTACCATCTCGATGGCCTTCGTCAAATCGACGCTCAAGATACCCTCGCTACGTCCTGGGTGGGACCTCGATGCCTGGAAATACATGCCCGCCTCTATCTCTACGTCTGCTCCGACTCCCTTGCCTGTCATCGTTATGTACGGTGCTCTTTGGCCGCACCGCGAATTGGCTCACGATGCCATTATCCTTGCCACTACAGGGCGCACGGTTTCGGTGCAAACAAAACGATGGGCCTTGCGCTCTACGCGGAAGCATTCTCGACCGAGGGCTATGCTTGTCTGGTCTTCGACTATCGGCGATGGGGTGCCTCTGGTATGTGCTCGATTGCATGTAATTGTGTGCCTTCCTCATGTCGAACAGATGGGACCCCGCGCTCTGTGCTTGTCGTGCAAGACCAGTTGGACGATTATCGGACTGTCGTGGCTTATGCGAGGGCACAGGCGGCATTCGATGGGACACGGGTCATCATATGGGGATCTAGCCTTTCTGGTGTGCAAGCGAAATTGCTTTGGGTGAATGTACTTCTCATGTCTGGTATAGGTGCACACTGTATTACCCTGAGCACCGACGTCAGTCCGTTGCTCCTAAGCATCCATTGTTGACTGGGCTCAAAGACGTAGAGAACCGTGAACGCAGTCGCCGCATTGGCTCAATGTCCGTACACCGGAATGACACCGAGTCTGCCGCTGAATATGACTTGCCTCAAACTGGCTTCCTCTGCCATCGCCGATCTCGTCAAACAAGCTCTCGGTTTGCAGCCTGTGTACATCCCTGTCGTGTCGGAGTCCGGGACGCTGGGTGCTCTGACGACACCGGGCACGGTCTCTGGCATGATGGCCATTTGCTCTTCGGACGTGTGAGCATTCTTCATAACCGATACTTGTCCAGCACTCATCGCGTCTGGTAGTCCCTATGAGAATCGAGTGGGTGCATCTCCTTGCACGCGAGAAAAGAGGCTGCATCTCGCAATTCTAGGTATCCGCATCCTCGGTGCTCCAGCTACCGCCCTATCAGCCCCGCACGAAAGCATCGCAAATCTCCTGCCCGTTGCTCATCGTGCTTCCCACCCAGGACAACTTGTGCCTTCCAGACGGCGCGGTGGAGATATCGAAGGCGACGGATAAATGCGAACTGGTCTCGCTGCCATGTCAGTACTCTTGCATTGTTGCTGGCACAGGTGGCTGACATTGCATGGAACTGGAGGTGGGCACTTTGATGTGTACCATGGCCTGTCTCATCATGCGGAATCCCTATCCGCTCAGGTCAAGTTTCTCCAAAAGCATGTTCCCATCTCTGGACTGTCTTGAGGTGGGGACGTATAGTACATGTTCATGGATGGAATGTATTCTTTGATGGCTGCGTAGTCTCCATGGGTTCGAGAGTGTGTTGAGCCATGTAATCCTCAGTCCTCGAGTAGGGGTGCGTTCCTAACAGTCGAGTCCCGCAGTCCTAAAATCGCCCTGTCACCCAGAACTCAGAGGTAGAGAGCCGGCATCGGGGTGGCAATCCAGTGGGAAGCTTCAATGGGTCAGTGAGGTCAATCTTCGAGTCTAGTAGCCGCCAATCTCGACGCCCGGCGGTATCCTGTAGCGTTCCCAGACGCCCTTCATTTGCCAATTCGGCTTTATGAAATGGTGCGCCCACCAATATTGATTCAGACGCGTATTTTCGGCTTCCTTTCTCCGATCATTCGGACATCTTTGCATTCCTAGAGACGAGGAGCGGGCACAGCGGGTGCACGGAGGGTGCGTAGAGGCAGAAGACAAGTCGGACGAGTCGAAGCTGAAGAAGCACTAGGGAGGCACATCAGGCACACGTGCCAGATCCGGCGGCAATCTAACCTCGGGCTGATCGCTTCGAAGCGCAGGTTCATAACTTTCCCTCACTCGCTCTCCTCCTCCTCCCCGCTTTCCTTTTCCCTCGTCCCCCCTCCGCCCCCAGCTGCCTCACTTCTCCCCGATCCCTTCAATCTAGTTGCCGACGCGCGCATCTGCCACCCGAAGCCACTGCATATGGCCGCTCCGACACAGGAACTTCCGCCCTGGCTATCGTACACGACTATCACACTCCCCCGAACCACGCAGACGAGTCTCGTGGTCGAGCCGCTCACGTACTTTGGGCCGAGCATACCGTTAGGGAGCGGTTGGGTGTTTGGGGGATCGACGCGGCCTGACACACAGCGGACGAGCCGGACAGACACGGTGGCATCGGCGACGCCCACATCGGCATCTACACCGGCTGCGACTACCGCGAGATCTACGTCCGCGTCTCTTCCCGGGGGAGCATCCTCGCGATCGGCCTCCCATGCGCCTGCTTCAGCCTCGTCCGCGACCCGGACTTCATCTACCCCTGCTTCATCGTCCTCTAAAATTTTTGCTTCATCATCCACCGCTTTGGCTTCGAGATCTGCTCTGTCTTCTGCCTCGTCCGTCGCGGGCGCACCGTCGCGTTCGGCATCCGCGGTCCCTATCTCCTCGTACTCCTCCCACTCTACTCTCACACGGGGCGAACTCGCGGCAATCATCATATGCTCAATCCTTGGTGCTGTCTTCGTCCTATTTGTGCTTTTCTTCCTCTTTCGCCGACAGAGAGTGCGCGGAGGTGATCCTGTGAGTCTACGTCCCCTGACTGATACGCTCCTTCATCGCCACGCGCATTTTCACTACGGCGGCGTTTGTCTTTGCGTTGGGGGGTCTTTTTCTCTGCCTTCTGGAATGTTCTCGAGAATAGATTACATACTGACTCTATTTGTCGTCAGGATGCGCCCGCACGAAGACGGATAAAGTTTGCGTCGCTTCTCCCGGCGAACGTTCGGAGGCTGTCTGGAACACGTTTTACCATGGTCACGCCAGCCGTGGATGGCGCCTCGGTGCAAGACTTCGACGCGGACTGGCTGGTCGTGCGGTCCCCGGGACAGGGGCAGCCGGGACACGGCGCGACCGAAGCCGATCCGTTCCTCACGCGCCGTGACGTGCAAGCGGTGGAACAGCCGACTGCTGCCGTTGGGCTCGACGAAAAGCTCCATACCACGAGCAACTCGTCCCGGGTAACCGAGTCGTCCGGGACGAATCTCTCCGGGTACGGTGTTTTGCTGGACCGGCCGGCGCAGGGGAGCCAACCTTGGCAAAAGGGTGGCGCAAGTCTTCCGCTGGGGGCGGCGTTCGCTGCCCACGGAAATGGACATGGACATAGCCACGGCTATGGTGCCCCAGTGCCCGGTCGCCGGATCCTATCCCCGGCCCAAGTCGCCAGTCTGGTCGAAGAAAAGGATTCGTTGTCGATCGTCACCGAGGGAAGCGAGCAGGAAGAAAGTCACGTTGCCGTTGCCACCAGAGTCCCTGTTGCCTCCAAAGGTGAGTGTGGGTCCCTCACTTGCGAATTGGAGGTCTAACGCCTCTCGCAGACAAAGAACATCGGCGGTCGTGGCTCTCTCGCTTCTCCTGGACCAACCGTGAAACCAAGGCCGCAGACGAAGAAAGCGGAGTGCTGTTGTTCGATGCTGGCCGACATACCCCCTCCAACTCAATTTCATCGCCGATGCGCGAGGTGTCGTCCACCTCGGTTTCCGCCGCGGGTGCGTCATCCAATCCGCGCAGGTCAAGCCAGCAAAGTGGGGAGACGGTCTACGAGGACGCGCTCGAGTACCTGCCCACAACCACCGATCCTTTGGATGTGCCGGCTCCCGCTGCGGTGGTCCCCGTGTTTGGCAGTCGGCTTGGACTAAATTCCCCTCGAGGCACTGGGGCGGCTACCCCCGGAATCTCCCCTCGGCCCGCGTCAGGCGCGTTGAATCTGGATATCGACGATGTGCCTCCTGTGGCAGAAGGCGGCTGGCAGGCTCTCGGTGGTGGTGGCGGTAGCACGACCGTCGGAAGACGAGGAACCTTTGGCGGAGGCGCATCTGCGATGGCGCACCACCGATCAGACTCGCTCTCCTCTGGTTCGCGGTCAGGCCACAGCCATATGACGTCGGCGCACTCGCAGGAATCTTCGGCGGGTTCCGCCCGGATGCATGCTCTGCAACCTTCACGGTCGGTGGAGGGCCCCGCTAGCCCGACGCTGAGTGCATTCGGACATCGGGCCAGGAATGCCGACCAATCGGGGTCGAGCGGCTCGCGGCGCCAGGAGTCGTTGAAGTTTGGCGAGCGGACTGCCAGCCCGTTCCCGCGATCCCGCAGCCCGACACATGCGATCTTCTCGAACTCGTCCTGGGCAGCGGGTTTCGACCAAGACTGGCGTGCGGCATGATGGGACATTGTGCACAATATCTATCATCGCGTTTGGACGATCTGATTCATTTTATACCATCTACTCATAGAGGCTGCCTGATACCTGGCTTCTCACGATTGTCTTGCATACATATCTTATGTGTATCCTTATCCTCACATGATGTATTTACGTTCTTACGATCACTCACGACCCCCAATGCGATACCTCTTACGATTCATCTGCCGCTGGGCTTTGGCAGAGCTTTTGTCCACAACAACTCAAACTCCAAAGCCATTGGTCAAGTGATTCACGCAGCATTGAATCAAAGCCTCTGATTCAGTTACAAGACAAAACAGGAATGGAATGACTGAATATGTTACAAGTATGTACATGAGTGCCAATTGCTCCGGAACCATTGGCATAAGGGCAACAGTTATGGCCACGTAATCCAGTATGTGTAAGACTCGTCATCGACTCTTGTGGCTGAAATGTGAGTTCGAATATCGAGGATTCAATCTCACAGAACATTTCACGGATGCGCGTTCCTTTCTATGTCTGCTCCGTCCTCCTTGTTGGCATCCGATTGTGCGCCTCGCACCCTGATCAGTAATAGATTGCAAGTAATTGGCTGGGGGGATGTTTCAGCTTTCACTCCTTGGCCTGCGATTACGAGCCGTTTGGGATTGACGACCTACAATAATATGTGTCATCTGAAGCTAGAATTTCAGCGCTGTAAATGTCGTGAAACTGGATCTCACGCACGCAGAGAGCGTCTATGAACTCTAAGTGCCCTCCGGAGAGAAGTCCGGAGAGATATACGACCAAAGATGCGACTAGAGCAAGGGTGTAGATCAATCCTGTTTCAAAAAACATTCGGGCCACGCGGGTGAGAAGCTGCTGTGGCACAGAGCTTGTGCCGGCGTCGACTGAGCGGAGTCGCCGCACAATCAGGACTTGTTACAAAAGTTGGGAGGACGTCACTGAAGAGTCTAGCGGACGGACATACATGTCGTGGAGACACTTGTAACACACGTCAACAGCAACACCATCAAGATCAGGATGAACACGGTGGGACCGTTCGATGGCCTCCCGGGCGGTAGGATCAGAACAGCCAAGGCGCACAGCTCAGCCACTGCAAGGTTACCACTGATGAGTAGAAGCCCGGTAGCACTTGGAGGAGAGAATGATACCAGTGAGCAGGAGGTAACTGACGAGCGGAACCGCAATCTTCTTCCAATTGTGAGCATGCAACACGTAGCATCGATAAATCTATCAGCGTGGGTCAACGATCATGATCTTTGTGCGACGCCGTGCGACTCACGATGAGTCCATCTCCAACAAAGATCTGGGTCCCATTGGTCAGCAAGATCATCCGCTGCCTAGACCCGGACCCGTTGCTGTTGAAGAATTACGAGGGCCCACCGGGGCCGGTATACTTGACAAACCCTTCCATGGCTATTTGGATGGAGAATACCGCAGCAAGCGTCGAGACAAGGAACATCACGACGGTGGCCACCAGGACGGGAAATCTCATATCCTGACGGCGCTTGAGCTCGAATCGCTTTTTGTCCTGCTCGAGAACGAGTGACGCGAGCGCTGAGACGAATGTGGTGAACAGTATTCCTGTTCGAGGCTGTAAGCTTGCACAATGCGATGTGCGGCTGGCTCAAGCACACCATAAAGAATAGAACCGAAGAAAAGAGCAAGCAAATATTCCGAAGGCTGAAGTTGAAAAGGTGCCATGAAGGCGAAAGAGAGAGTGCGAGAAGAGACTACCTGCTCCCCTCCCGCACGACTTGTTTTAAAAGTCTAAGAACGTTCGTTGAGAACAGCTTCGATGATAGTATAATACGATGGTTCTGTGTGACAGATTGATTCTGAGCCGGTGTTGGTCATGATGCAGCATTTGATTAAGAGCCTGATTGGAAACGCGACACTTGTTGAATCATAATCTAACGGATGATGAACTCGTGGCTTAGCGACATAAGCCTTCTCAAACGATATGGACTGACGAGCGTAAGCGTGAGATTGTACACCTTGGTCAACAATTCACAAATAGTATATGTCAATGGCATATCCCAATCGAGAACCCTGGACCGTACGATTCCCAGCTGTGTTCGCAAGACGGATGAGTCTTGTAGTTGAAGTATGTTGTGATTGGCACACGTCCAGAAAGTCAGCCACCGTGTCCGATGTGCAGCTCGTTTTCCGACATGCATACGTAGTCCCGATTCATGATCCCACGTTACTTACTGGCCAGTGAGTCTGTCCCACAAATCGCATGGGCCGTCAAAGGAAGAGCTATCCGCCATCTCGACCACATCGCCCACCGCGACATTCCCGTTGTAAGCGAGCTTCGCGAGTCTCGGCGCACGAGGGTTGTGTCTCTCCCAGTTGGGCGCGGGCGGCTCCGTCGGGTTCTTCACGAAGTTTGCGATCAGTGTCTGCATCGTCTGCGAAAGTATTCGCTCGGCAGGTTCAGCTGTTGTCGCATTGTAGGTCCCGAAGATCATCGGCACTAGCTATGCGTCAGACGATGTAATGCACCGCAAATAATCTGGCATTCTCGTACGTTCTGAAGTGTGCCAGGCCCCGGCTCCGGGGTAGGCTTGTAGATCGTCGAACACCGGTCCTGGGAGGATGTTAACGAAACGAAACGAGACTGATAGGGGATGGAATCACCATAAGCATATCGATAGACATCCTTCAGACCGCCGTCCACGGCGGCCTGCGTCCAAAGATGAGCAGGGCTGCGTGGTAGGTCAGCTGTGGAATCCACCCCGCATGCTGATAGCATACCAAAGGAACAAGAGGTCTCTCGCAGCCGCAGCTGGAATCTCTGCGCTGCTCAGCGCAGGATACAGCTTTTGCACTTGATCCGGGGTGAAGAGTCCGGGCAGCATGATGTCCAGAAAGCCCGACAGATTGGATGGATCTGACAGCAGGCCCGCCGTGACGATCGTCCCGTCGTCCTGGGTGTGTCCAATAATGGTGGGCACGCGCGCTGTGAGTCCACTTCGAAGGCGCACAACAGTATTCGAGAACGCCGTGACGCTGGGTGCGCTCAGTAGTGTGTCACCGGAGGGAGCGGCCCGGCATGCTTACTTGTCGACTACAGGCATGAACGTCGGATTCTTTGGCCCATGTAGCGCAGTCCTGATATCGGAGGCGGATACGTCCCTGAGACATCGCAGTCTAGCGGGCCCAGCATCCATGGGACATCCGAGATCGGCCGAAAACGCATCGAATGTCAAATGACCGGTCCCAAGAGGCGACGCAGCCGGTCTGAGAGCCCCTGAGAGTAGTATCGCTCCGCGAAAAGGCGCGGAATCGGGAGTGTGTCGTGAGACCATGTCGCTCACAGACCACGATCCGGCGGATTCTCCCTGTGGTAAAGAGTTACATGATTCCCCGACGGTGCATGGAGTAAGCGGACGCACCATGATGGTCACTTTCACGGGGTCCCCGCCGAAATGAGCGATGTTCTGCTGAACCCAGCTCAGAGCCAGCTCTGGGTAAGGCATGAAGGCACTGATAGATGCAGGGTTTTGACAACCAAACCTTGATCCAAGAAGCCCAGGTTGGTCTTCTCGAGCGGAATCTCGGGGCTCGCGGGAAATCCAAAGACATTCAATCGGTAATTGATACTCACGACAATGATGCCGTGGTTCCTCGCCAAGCTCTCGCCGTCATACAGAAGATTAGACGCACTCCCGTAAGTAAACCCGCTAAGCGACCATCATCGGCTGGAGAGTATGGCGATGAGCTGACATGCACGCACCCGCCGTGGATCCAAAAAACAGTCGACAGATTGGTGCCGGAGGTGGGGGCCCATACATTGCTGTTCTCAATCTGTTCATCCATCACCCATGACAAGGAGTCAAGCTCACAGGAAGAGACAATCCTCGCTCTCTTGAAGCGGTGGTGCGTTGAACAATCCTTCGAAGAACGGCCCGTTCCCCATGAACTGCTGGATACACGATGGGCCGAGCGACGTCGATTGGACCGATTCATTCGAGGCAAATGGCATTGGAGGGTGCCAGCGCAGACCGCCGATCGGAGCTTGGGCATATCGCTGCGCAGACAGATCAGCCTCCTTCAGCACGGGGCACCAAAATCGAGCCAGTCTCACCACTCCCTTGAACATCCTGACTAGCCGGGATTCAGATACGTGCACGGCCGGGATATCTGGCTGCTAGACTCACCCCCATCCTGTTCCGCACCGCGCAGCAGCCCCGAAGACGTCGATATCGCGGGGCGTGTCCCGAACGGGCGGCGGACGAAGAACGCCGCTAGCAGCAGCGCGAGGAGGCTGGAAAGCAGGGCAGGGCGGGGGAACGACATCGAGAGTCGAGACGAGCAGGTGCTGACGTCGCGGCCCTGCTATATTCCTGGGAATCTGCCTTGGCATGGGAAATGTCGCGAGTAACCACGGGGATGCTTGGTGGCATGAGTCCCATATGTACATTCACGATGCTCCTTCGTTGGTGAACTGGATTCCCTCCGATGTCCGGTGTGAAGAGTGCGATTGGAACCACGACTCGGAATGATGCTGGTGCGAGAAGGCGGGCCGTAGGGAGAAAGTGTCAAGTTCGACTTGTCATGATAGAGCGGAGATCTGTTCCCGAATTACACGCTATTTCCCTCCCTTTGAGTGAGAGTAAGGCAGTGAATCCGTCCAGAGGTGTGATCAGCCACTAAACGGATTGAGAGGCCGGCGTCACAGCTTTGTCTCCTCACGTGTATACATGATGAGTCATCCACAGCTTCAATTTGGCGCAGTTGCGGCCACAATTCCATGACTTCTGAGCAAGCGATTGTGGCATAAGTTTGAACAAGATCGAAGTCGAAAATTGCACAGCGCGACCCCGCTACATTTTCATTCCGGCGGCGCGTGGAATAAATAGAAAGTGTCATCTCACGGTCGGATGGAAGGCAAGAGATGGCTCGTGCACCGGCCAGGGACACAACTGCCGTGGGCTTCTGAGCACGCTGAGAACCTCAGCAAGGAAGCTGTCTGTCATTGGACCACAACTCCACGAAGTCATCATCCACGTTTGTGTGTCCCGCGTCTCGCATCCTCTTAGGCCGCTTGGTCTGAATCCACAGCAGGGAAGTTTCCTCTCTGTGTGATCGTCTGTCGGCGCTGGGAAATTCCCAGTTGGGGTCTCGAGATGTCAAGTCCCGCAGTCGACGCATGCTGTCATTGGCACACGTCAAGAATGTAAGTCTTCGTGCCTGAGGTGCAGCTCGTTTCCCGCCGTGCATGCATATGCCCTTGCTTATAATTCCACGATACTCACTGAACAATGAGTCTGTCCCACAAAGCGCATGGGCCGTCAAAGGAAGAGCTATCCGCCATCTCGACCACATCGCCCACTGCGACATTCCCGTTGTAAGCGAGCTTCGCGAGTCTCGGCGCACGAGGGTTGTGTCTCTCCCAGTTGGGCGCGGGCGGCTCCGTCGGGTTCTTGACAAAATTTGCGATCAGGGCCTGCATCGTCTGCGAGAGTGTCCGCTCAGCGGGCTCGGCCGTCGTTTGGTTATGGGTTCCAAAGATCATCGGAACTATAGTAGCTATGCGTCAGGCGACATAATTTACCGCAAATGATTGCGCATGCTCGTACGTTCTGAAGTGTGCCAGGCCCCAGCTCCGGGGTAGGCTTGCAGGTCGTCGAACACTGGTCCTGGGAGGACGTCAACGAAATGAAACGAAACCAGACCGTTGGTAGGAGGAATGACCATAGGCATATCGATAGACATCCTTCAGACCGCCGTCCAAGGCGGCCTGCGTCCAGAGATGAGCAGGGCTGCGCGGTAGGTCAGAAGTAGAATCCACCCCGCATTGCAATAGCATACCAAAGGAACAAGAGGTCCCTCACAACCGCAGCTGGAATCTCTACGCTGCTCAAGGCAGGATATAGCTTTTGGACTTGATCCTGGGAGAAGATTCCAGGTGGAAGGATGTCCAGAAATGGAATCGGATCTGATGGATCTGACAGCAAGCCCGCCGTGATGATGGTCCCATCGTCCTGGGTATGCCCGATAATGGCGGGTACGCGCGCTGTGAGTCCACTTCGAAGGCGCACAACAGTATCCGAAAACGCTGTGATACTGGATGCGCTCAGCAGTGTGTCACAGAAGGAAGCGGCTCGGCATGCTTACTTGTCGACCACAGGCATGAATGTCGGATTCTTTGGCCCATGTAGCGCAGTCCTGATATCGGAGGCGGGTACGTCCTTGAGACATCGCAGTCTAGCTGGCCCAGCATCCATGGGGCATCCGAGATCAACCGAGAGTGCATCGAACGTCGAATGGGCAGTTCTCGGGGGCGCCGCGGCCGGCCTCAGAGGCCCAGAAAGTAGTATCGCCCCACGAAAAGGCGCGGAATCGGGAGTGTGTCGCGAAACCATGTCGCTTACGGACCACGATCCGGCAGATTCTCCCTATAGCAAGCAGTTACATGATTCCCTGACGGTGCATGGAGTAAGTGGACGCACCATGATGGTCACTTTCGCGGGGTCCCCGCCAAAATGAGCGATGTTCTGCTGAACCCAGCTCAGAGCCAGCTCTGGGTAAGGCATGAATTCACTGATAGCTGCAGCAGTATTTGGCAAGCGAACCTTGATCCAAGAAGCCCAGGTTGGTCTTCTCGAGCGGAATCTCGGGGCTCGCGGG
The DNA here is from genome assembly GCA_963692855.1 of Mycena citricolor. Taxonomy (NCBI): domain Eukaryota; kingdom Fungi; phylum Basidiomycota; class Agaricomycetes; order Agaricales; family Mycenaceae; genus Mycena; species Mycena citricolor. The sequence continues at coordinate 3,388 of CAVNYO010000147.1, read as the reverse complement.
GAATCCAAAGACATTCAATCGGTAATTGATAGTGACGACAATGATGCCGCGGTTCCTCGCCAAACTCTCGCCGTCATACAGAGGGTTAGACGCACTCCCATAGGTAAACCCGCTGAGTAAACATCAGCTTGAGCTATGATGTTAAGCTGGCGTTTACACACCCGCCGTGAATCCAGAAAACGGTTGACAGATTGTTGCCGGAAGTGGGTGCCCATAAGTTTCTGATCTTTGTATGTTTGTCAGTCTAACAACAACGGGCCAAGCTCACAGGAAGAGGCAATCCTCGCTCTCAAGAAGCGGCGGTGCGTTGAACAGTCTTTCGAAGAATGATTGATTCCCGATGAACTGTTGAGTACAAGATGGACCGAAAGACGACGAGTCAACTGATGCATTGGAGACGAATGACACTGGAGGTTCCCAGCGCAGACTGCCAATCGGAGCTTGCGCATAACGCTGATTAGACAGATCACCACTCGCCTGCACGGAGGGACGAGATCGAGGAAGCCTTACAACTCCTTTGAACATCGTGACTAACTAGGAATGAGACCAGAGCAAGAGGAGGATATCCAGCCACACTCACCCCCATCCTTTTCCGCACCGCGCAGCAGCCCCGACGAGGTAGATATCGTGGGACATGCCCCAAACGGGGAGCGAACGAGGAAAGTCGCCAGTAGTAGCGCGAGAAGACTGGACAACAGAGCAGGGCGGATAACCGACATCGAGAGGCAAGACAAGCAGGTGCTACCATCCCGGCCCTACTATATCCCTGGAGACCACTTTGGCATGGGAAGTCGATGACACAAGCAGCCACGGGACAGTGGCATGAGTAAAATATGCCCGGCAACAGAGGTCCTCTGTTGGCGAGTGAGATCCAGATGTCTGGTGCGATGTACGAACCAGGCTCGAACAATGTCACGGATGAGGCTTCAAGGAGCAGGTAACAAGCTCAACTTGTAATACTAGAACGAGGAAGAGATCGCGAGTTGCATTCCGGAACTTTTTCGTCTGATGAGAGCAAGGCATTGAATTCATCCGGACGTGTGATCAAGCTTTGAGCAGCCTTCGCCTAGCATTCGGGATTTGAAACATCAGTACTCTGACGCACCACGTGCAACTTCTTAATTGAAGTGAATTGATGCGGTTGTCCAACAGTCATCAACCGGTCAGTGATACAGTCAACGCGATAGGTTCCAATGGTCCTCGCCCATCCTTTGATAGCCACCATATGTTCAGATAAGGCTTGAATAGTGATTCTCATTTCTCACAAATATTTGGGCGATTTTTGGAGACTTGCATATTATTCAAAGACAAGAGCTTACCGCCATTCACTGATACAATGGCTTGATGTGACTGATATCCATAACCGACGTCAAACGCGACCATGTGATCTAATTACAGCTTTTTCTAGTAGTTCTGAGTACTATCTCTAAGACCTCAGTGGGCCTCAATCCTCCTCCTCCTTGTCTTCATCGTCCTCTACATCAAAATCGTTGTCATCGGCACCGCTTCCAGTGGATTCTGACAGTTCTTCTTCGGAATCACGTTGAGCAGTTGATGCTGTCTGATTCATATGTTTCCGGCGAGACATCTTCAAGATCGTTGGCTTGGGGACATTTGGGAGCTTTCGGTCCTTCCACAGTGGCTTCTTGGTTGAGATCTTCCGTCCCTCAGCCTTCATCTGCTCCCGCAATCGCTCCCACGCTACACAATCCTCAACCCATTGATCATGAAGAGCTTGATTCTCTTTTCGTCGTTCCTCCTCTTGTTTTTTCCATTCCTCCCGGGCTTTGTCCTTCTCACCTTGAGTCTCCTTCCGTTGCTCCTTCTCTGCTTCCTTCTGCTTGTTTACCTCATTAGTGTGACGAACTTGGCATACAAAGTTTGGATGAGTCAACACGCGTGGGAGTCCATCACCCACGAGGTGTCCCTTTCGCTTCTTCTTCTTCTTCTCATCCTCTGCCTCCAGTTGGCCACGAACACGACGAATGTATGTTGTCTGTATCACCATGGTTGACTGCATGTTGACCATATTCGACTTTTGCTTCCTGTTTTGATCCAGCAGTTCCGCCAATCCACCTCAGTTACCACCGCCAACCCCCCATATAGACCCCGTGGGGGACCTCCTGGGTACCCTTAGACGTAGCTCTATGGGTACCCAGGAGGTCCCCCCCCGCGGGGGTACAGGGGGCAGCTGGCCATTTTGGGGCAGGGGGATGGGCGGGGGTCAGGACGGGGGTCAGGACGGGGGTGCCCATACATACCATGTGACTTGTCCATAAGAGCGGGCAGCTGGGCGGGAAAAAAAAAAATCAATCACATGATGCACCAAATGGGCGGGATGGCGGGAAAAATCACGTGATGAGCTGCAGGAAAAATTTCAAAATGGCGGGGGTTGGCAGGGGCGTTGGCGGGGGCGCTACCGCCCCTCCCGCACACTGCAGCGGGCAGTGGGCGCATTATCACGTGACTTTTTGGGGCCCCTTTTTGCACCATTTGGCATGATTTGGAGGTGCTGCTTGATAGATTGCATGTTGTGGCAGACAGTGGGCGCAAAATCACGTGATTTTCCGCCAAAAAAAAAATGGAAGCCTCTCTAAATCATCCCAGTATAATTTCCATAGGTAAATACACTAATTGACCATGCATTTGAGCTTAGAAAACCCCAAATGCACCCTGCACAATAGGATTGTTGATGCGCTTGATCCCATCATCTGGCGGGGTCTGCCGCGGGGTCAGTCTGGCATATTCTATATTTGACCTCCTTTAGCCGTAGCAGTAGTGCTGCTGACCACAGGGCAAGAATACAAAACATTTATGAAATATCTTATCAAGGTAGACAAAGCCAATAGGGAAGGTGAAGATGTGTAACTGGATATTGCAATTGATGCAGGGCCAGTGCGGGGTCTGGTGCGGGGTCTGGTGCGGGGTCTGATGCGGGGTCTGGTGGGGGAGCAGGGGCAGGGGTGGATTACACAAAATTTTGATGTATCTACTCTGGTAGGGGTGTAGAATATCACGTAACTTTTCTCTATTTTGGCAGGGAAAGGGGGATAATAAAGATACACAACATTGCCCGCATGTTTTGGCGGTCTCCAGGTCAAGTCATGTGATTTACCAATGTTTCGGTGGGGGGTAGGAGATTAATGATGATGACCTATATAATCCATGGCATGTGAAGTCAAGCAGACATGTGATTTTCTCATTTTTTGGCTGGCAGGATGGGTGGCATAGTAGATTGGCAGACAGGGTCCACACTCACTCATTGATTGTTTGCTTTACCCATTAATAATAGTGTGCACCCCAGTGGTATCCATTTTGGAGCTTGTAATAGAAATATTAGGTAACATCTCATCCCCCATCCTGGCTGAATGCACTTGAGGTCTGAAAC